>NDXB01016204.1:152532-165796 GCA_002631895.1 Agapornis roseicollis
AAAAAAAAAAAAAAGAGAAATATTGCAGACACACACAACACACACACACACACACACACACACCCTCCTGGTACTGGAATGCTGGTAAAATACCCCATATCTGAGCTCTCACCCCTCAGGAAAATTAGGTTTTCCTACATGTATCTGACTGGTAAAGTATGGATATTCTAATATGTGCTTTTGGAGTGGGGGGCTGGGAGGAAAACCTTTGCAAAAGGATCAACACCACTTCCTAATTTGTTCTGTATGACTTGTATTTTGATTTTTCAGCAACCTAAGTTTTATCTTCTCTTTTTTTTTACAGCTGCTCACAATGGCTCCCAGCAGCCATACATCTGGTTTGGAAACAGAAATATCTTCTAGGGTAGTGCCTTTCCTGTCAGGATGTGATAAATACCTGTTATCACACACAGTATAGTCACTTGTGCATAACAATAACTAACCCATGCAATACAGATCTGCTAAGTGCACTATCACCATGCTACACTACTGCTCAAATATGTTGCATTAGTAAGGACTGACCTAATTTTGAAGCTACCCACACAAGTATCAAATGGTTATATCAAACATTAACTTCCAATACACTGTTGGATTACCCATGTTTTACCAGGCTGCATATTAATTTCAAAGCAAAAACTAGCAAATACTAAGATAAACTGAGATACTTAATGTCACAAATCCAACATTTTATAAAACGTATTACGGGTGAGGAAGCCTCAAGGGACCTGACCATGTTAGCTAAAATTTCACTGTATAATCCAATTAACTGAGAAGTTCCAAGAACAAAGAAGACTTTTCAGTTTAATGCAACCTTTTTTCATCACAAAGTTGATTCAAGATATTCTGTTTTCCAGTTACAAATGCCTCTAAAGCAGCTTCAGTGGGCCATGCAGTAGTAGCAGTACTTCGTGTGATGAGACTAACAGCCCTTCACTGTCTGTAATTTTTTTCCCCAAAAACAATTATCTCCTAGGAAAGCATATTTTAAAACACTTTCAGAAACACCCTCAAAACTACGCCACTTTGGAAGCAAAGAGATCATCATCATCAGAAAGTTTCACTGATTCTGTCTGCTCTGCCAGTCTTTAACTGACCTGTTCCTGTGTACATCTTTCAACAAATCAAGGTATTGTTGGCCGCTCACATACTGCTCCACTTACAAGTTGGTCTGAGTGGTACCAGACCTTTGTGTATTTCCTAGGGATGAGGCAATCCTAAAGAATGGATAGCAGAGGACTGCTCACAAAGGAACACACCTTAGCAACAGACTCCTTCATCACTGGAAGTTCACGGCTCGATTTTTTTAAGACAAACCAACAAACACGGAAGACACCCACCACCCCTTACTCCCTTTTCACGCCACTCACAGACCTTTCTCGACAGATAAACACGACGACCCGGAGCACAGACAATTTTGGTATCTTCAGGTACTTGCAAGGGGCTTTAAAGGTAGCAAGGAAGCTAATTAGAGGTAAAGTTGGGACTATTTCTGAATTAACTTTCCAGCAACAGCGTCTGCAGTCCTCTGGCAGATGCTGAACGGCTGGCGCCACACCGGTTCTCAAAGCGGGCTGTCACCGTACCTTCAGAAGCCTGACGGAGGGGAGGAAAGCAGCATGGCACAGCTTCCGGATGGTCCAGTTCAGTGGCCGGGGAGCGTCGGTCTGATTCATGACCCTCCGCAAATCAATCCCACCGGGAGATCAGCCGCAGACCTGGCAGCGCCTACCGCGGAAACCGCCCGCCCGGGCGCGGGCACCCTGTGCGCATCCCGCCCGCCGCGGGGCAGGGACCCAGAGGAACCGGCAGGGACGGGACGGGCAGGGCTCGGCCGGAGCGGGCAGCGGGCAGCGGGCAGAGGGTTGGGCTGGGCTAGGCTTGGCGAGCGGCGCGGCCGTGGCCACCGATCGATCCTCCTTAAGAAAGCTGTCTCCTGCGTGGGAACAGCAGCGCTCATGCATACCAAATGCGGCTGGATGGAGGCGACCAGCCCGCTGCTCGGGGCAGGCTGCGCTGCTTGAGCGGAAAGGGGCAGCCCGCATAAAAAAAAAGGCTGCAGTGAGAGCTGCTGCTCCTGCTCTCTCCCTCCTGCCCTCCTCCGAGAGCAGCCAGGTTAGCCGCTCCCAGGCACGCTGAGCCATCCGCCTCGCTCCTCCGCTTCCAAGGGCGAAAAGACGGGTAGAAAGGAGATAATTTAAATAAAGCAAGCGCAGGGGTGCTTGTACTTTCTTTCCCAAAGCATTGCAAGGAGAGGGAAACCGGCATGAGGGGAGGGGCCAACGCTCAGACAGCAAAGAGAGAGAGAAAAAAATATTATTCACTGTTGATTTACTGATATAATGGTCCTAGAAAGCATAGATTCATTGATCTGGCATAGTACTGGTGAACTAGAGGCAACTGGCAGTGGTTAGAAGCTGTATTGTAAGAGTGTGTTAACATGTACATTCTGGCAAACACACACACACACCCTGCACAGTAACAGCAACAAAAAACTAACCTGTCAAACACGCCCAGTTCACAATTCAGATCATTTTAATATTAAATCTGTGCTCAGAACAATTATTTTAAAGCCATGCAATCACTATTAGTAACAGAGTTGGGGCAATACAAGTATAGCACATCATGTTTCCATTAGGGGCGTCAAGTGGCTTTCCCAGCTAATGAATATGCTCTTGAATGCCAGCTCTCCATCTAAAGGAAACCTTTTCCCCCACTATTTTTTGGAGGGGATGAAGATTACATGAGGGAAGAGTTAGGAAGTGCAAAAGCAAATACCCTATAAAGCAATGGGAATTTTTCATTTTGCTAGTAATGACCAGTTTTTACTAGCAAATATAGTAAGTATAGTAATAAAGTATAGCAATGACTATACAGGAAAACAGCCACTTCTCAGTATAATTTAAATATCTCATAAATCAGGTTAGGAAACATGGATCTTATACTTAGATTTCACTGATCTGCCATTTTCACATGGCATTCTTTTTCATCTCCATAGTGCAGATATTTTTCTTCTCTATTTTTAATTTATTCTTATTATTGCATATACATTCATCATCAATAGCTGATGAATAATTCTCCAAATGAGGGCAAAGAGATGAAGAATACTATTTCCGTACTATTAATACTATTAGCCATATCCTGGGCTGCATCAAAAGGAGTGTGACCAGCAGGTCGAAGGAGGTGATCCTGCCCCTCTACTCTGCTCTCGTGACACCTCAGCTGGAGCATTGTGTGCAGTTCTGGTGTCCTCAACATAAAAAGGACATGGAGCTGTTGGAACAAGTCCAGAGGAGGGCCACAAAGATGATCAGGGTACTAGAGCATCTCCCATACAAAGACAGGCTGGGAAAGTTGGGGCTGTCTAGACTGAAGAAGAGAAGGCTGCTTGGAGACCTCATAGCAGCCTTCCAGTACCTGAAGGGAGTCTATAGGGCTGCTGGGGAGGGGCTCTTCATTAGGGACTGCAGTGACAGGACAAGGGGTAATGGGTTAAAACTTAAAAAGGGGAAGTTTAGATTGGATCTAAGGAAGAAATTCTTTCTTGTGAGGCTGGACAGAGGCACTGGAATGGGTTGCCCAGGGAGGTTGTGAATTCTCCATCCCTGGCAGTGTTCAAGGGCAGGTTGGATAAAGCCTTGTGTGGCATGGTTTAGTGTGAGGTGTCCCTGCTTATGGCAGGGGTTTGGAACTAGATAATGTGAAGTTCCTTTCCAACCCTAACTATTCTATGATTCTGATTTCCAAGAGGCTATGCTAATCTGCCTGGATCATGTATTACTGTCTATAATGGTTTGCAGTAGGGTCACAAATCTAAAACTCTCTAACATGAAACAATACTTCTGGTTTGTTTTTTTAAAGTTTATTTAAGGACAGGCAACTTTGCAAAAAAACAGGGAAACTTCAGTACCTCTTTCAATACCATCAGACCCTCCAAGGAAAACAGAGGATCCTAAAAACTCTGTAGTTAGCTCTCAAGAGCAGGGAAGGATTGGTATTTACATCCTAGTCTTCCTCCCCAAAGGAAGTCTTGCACTTGTACACAGATTGATATTCTCCGAAACCTGTGTATTGGGGCCCATGTAGATAGAGCCTATTTGCATTGAGGTTGAAGCCCAGGATGTTTCTGCTTCTTTTGAACATACACATACCAGGCAGCTCTTCCTTACTGTAGCCTCTTAAGAACTGTGTGAATGTTCTTATTCAATCTCAGTGTTGGATAAAGTTTTCCTGTCCAGAATATAATGTCCCAGAACATAGTGCAAGGCTGACTTTGCACCAGAATGGTTCTCTCACCTCTTCCACCCCACTGAACATGCCAAAATGATAAAAATTCAAAGGTGCAGAGACCAGACCATGGGTTGTGTATGGAACAGAATGGGTAAAACACCTGGAGCCATTTCCTTGTGAAAAAAGTTGTGCCACTGACTGACAGAAATGGCTATGACTGGGAGGCTAGGTTAAATTATACATATTTAAATGGCTTCTTGCTTGAGCTCAGAATGTACTTGTTTTATAAAAAGAGTAAAAAAACTTACTGTTGATAGTGAAATGGAACATAAGTAAATTATTAAGTAATTTAATTATTTTCTGAAACCAATTTTACTAAGGCTCCAATAAAGAGACATAATTAAGTACATAGAAAAAAATAATTCTGCCTTTAAATAACATGTACCTTAAAGCACATGCAGCATAATAACTTTTCTGTTATAATGGTAAAAATATCCAGTGATAAGGATTTTGAGGTTCATAGTAAAAGGAAAGTTAAAGATTAAACAAATCAGAAACAAGGACTCCCAGCACTTCCAAGACCATGCCATTTTCCTATCCCCTACACTCCAAGCCATGCTAATAACATTTTACCCTTGAAGATCAGGAAGGAGTTTCTTGGGAAGGTTCTGGACTCATCTTTATCTTGACCCTTTCACTTCTGTTTTGTGTTAGGCATTTGCCATAAGCTTTACTGGTCAGCCTATGTGCTACTAACAAAGAAGACAGAGCAATCATGGCATGCTGCCCTTCTTTTCAGTGAGTAGAGTAACAAATCTCTGAGGAGGCTCTAGAGCTGAAGACAATAAAGAAACATAACAGATAGCTTTAATAAACTAAAAATAGTGAGGCCAATGTATTTTCTATCTTCCATAGAGCTTCCTGTCTTTTTGCTGTTTTACTTGCCTTGTGCCTTGCCTAGTCATTTGTATTTGCAGAGAGTGCAAGAGTACTAACAGTGGCAGTAAGAAAGCTCTTACAGACAGAACATTACCATGACATGAGAACTTCACTTGCACCGCAAAGTCCTTAGGTGTCTCTCAACATATCATTTAATCTCTGCTTTGCTTTAATTTTAATTAATCTTAACCCTTATACATGTATCTTGCCTATAAGCAATACTGCACTGATTTTGAGTGTAAATTTCAGAAAAGTCAAGCAAGGAGAATTCTTTTTCTTGGCATCAGCCTCCAACAATTTTTGTAAGTGTAAATGGTGAAGGAAGCATAGGAAGCAGAAGCAAATTCTGAAAAGCTTTTATTTCAGAGATGCTGACAACAATGGTTAAAAAAAACAGTGAAAGATTAGAGAGATGTTGGGTTTTGTTTGTTTTGTGCAGCTTTTTATCACTTACGTGAAAAATTCAGAGTTTGAATCTCTTATTCTGTTAGTGGAAAAAGCATGTGCTCAGCTTTTCTACAATCTGACGCCCATTAGGAGATGCAAAGATGTAGCAATCCCACTAGAATTTATGCTCCTACTTTGCTAGAGCTAAAACACATATCTGCCACTTTCATATTAAAACACTTTGTCCCTGAAGAATGCTCACTGCACCATCAGTATTCACACCTAGTCCTCTGTCTCTTGCCAAGGAGCCCCTTTGGTATCACAAGAAGGCATAGCAAATTCCATTGCTTCCTGCAATACAGAGAGATTTCTATTATTCCTAAACCTATTGTTCATGGAAAGCATTTTCAAGAGCACCTCTTTGTAGATTCCTGGCATCTAGTGTGATAATAATCCTACACTTAGAAAGCTCTGATACTGTAAAATCTAACTCCTCTGAGAATGCTACAGAACAAAAAATGTATGAGAAACCCATTAACATCCAGACCATTCTCAGCACACCATGGATGTCCAACATTTTCAACCTGAGAGCAAACATTTAGCTAAAAGCATTGTAGACCCAGGCAGTACTCTTCTATCCTGCCTAGTTAAAATTCCTTTATGAAATAAGAGATTCTGTGTAAATCAAAAGCAGAAAGGGCAGGCAGGATGAGGAAACAAGAAAGGTGTATTGTTAGTGTGGTAGAATGCAACCTCTTCTGTGGAGCCACTGCCTAACTGGAGACAAACATCACGTAGAGGCAGGAGAGTTTTCCCATGACACCACACCGGTTTTTCTCATGTACATCAACAGATGTGAGAAGAAAGACACACTTTCTTCACACTGCAGCTATAGACCTTCTTTGCCAAGGCTTCTTTGCTCTTGGAGTACCTTCTTGCTTCCCCAAGGGCTTGTATTGCCCAGTTGGGTAGCAAATACCAGACAAAACAGAGCTACCCTTGAACCCATTTGATTGCAGTGCTCATCATGGGAGTACTACATAGACATCCTGAAGCAGAGTTGGTAGATCTTCATAAACCACTTTGGCTATCTTCTAGGTTTGTGGAGGAATTAGCAGGATAACAACAACAAAAAAAAAAAAAGAAGTAATTTAGAGGTCCTTATTTAAAAGTCAAGAGTTAACAAAGCAGTTCACAGGTATGGTTAAGAAGCATCGGACATCTTACTACCCAGACACTTTGCGTATCTGTAGTAACCTAAATAATAATGAAGAGTATGTCAACAAATAGAAGCCTCATTTATAATGGCAATAACTCTTATTTTTTCCCCCAACACACTCATATTTCAGTTTATTAACTTTTATTTTGTGTGATTTCTTGCAAAAATCAGAGGATAGAAAGCTAGTGTGCATTATAAAGTCTGGATAAACTATGCTTAATTTTATGCCTGCCATAACATCTTAACAGACCCAAATTTTCCTGAAGCTTAACTCAACTGATAATTAATTTATAAAATTTCTTCATTGCTCTCACATCTTTTCTAGTCACAGCATGCTTGAGGTAGTTTTTTCTGCTGTTACGTTTGCTAAGGTATTTCACAGGTCTTCTGCCACATAATCATACTCATTACTCCCTCTCCCTCAGACACAGACATACATATCAAAGTAATGTCTACATGCTTACTAAATGTTAATTAATTTGTTCTAGATGTAAGCAATTCTGTGGACAGTTTCAAGCACATACATAAATGGTATTGTACATAGCTATAAATTATGGTCTTTGACAAAAGACTGAAAGGCCAGAATAAAAGGTATTATTTGTGTTATCTTAAGTTATTATAAGTGTGTGATGAATATCAAAGGCCAGGTTGGATGGAGTTTTGGGTGATATGGTTTACTGCGAGGTGTTCCTGCCCATGGCAGGGTGGTTGGAAACAGATGATCTTAAGGTCCTTTTCAACCCTAACTGTTCCATGATTTCATGATTCTATGATTATCTTATTCACATACTATCACTTTGAGGTCATCTTTAACTGATCTGCATCTGGCTTTTTCCTGTGATAGCACTTATCTGGGCTATCACAAGAGATCTCAGGGGCACCACAACACACAGCCTCTGCAGAGAACCCGGGGAAGTGCACTTATGAGACAGCAGGTGATCTGGGCAGTGCAGACAAACACAACACTCCTTTGTCAGAGGTACTCTTCCACACACCCTATTAAATTGTTCCCAGTTCCAAAATAAGCAAGCGGAGGTGCAGATTAAAGTCAAGCTGAAAATGGAAGTTTAAGGTGGTATGTCACAAGCAGTCTTCACCATTATTAGTGGTTTCACCTCTACAGCTACTGGCAGAAAGTCCCAATAATTCACACCACTTTACCTTCAGTTGCTCTCCATGTACTTGTAAACCTGCCTACCCTTAACTATGGAAGCTGTATCCTTGAATGGTGTATTTTACCACACCTTCTTCTTTAATCACAGTTTGCAGCCTTTGGAGTTTATCTTTGAAAGGGATTAAAACACATAGGCGTATAACACATTTATTTTGGGACTAGAAATGTCCATGGTTGATTGTTACTTAGAAACAAATACTGCATTTTAAATTACAATCTATCTTAATTTAAATTGACTTTCAAGTGTAGGCAAGCTGTCAGTTCTGTAACCTCTACAGCATACAACAGAAATTAGGCTGCTCAGGCACTCAGATTTCTGTTGATACTAAAAAGTTTATTTCCATCTTAGCCATAATATTCTTATCTCAATTGTTTGTGATAAAGCTGTATCAGTTTTGATGTGTAATCTCACTTTCTCTAATATTTCCAGCTCAGATATCAACTTTACTGATTTATGCTGGTGTAATATTTTCCTGTAGATAAATGGAGAACATTTTCTAGTCTTGATTATCTTGATAAATAACTTGCAGAAAAAACATTTAAGTTCATGAAAGGGAGCAATTCACCCTGACTGTTAAGCATTTCAACAAAGACCCTAAGCAGGAACTAGCCTGCAGTAGAGCACTTGTAATTTGCTGCAAGCAGATGCAGTATGCAACAAGAGCATCTTTCTCATCTCAGCTCATAGTCCTCCAGAAGGATTAGTTGATAGTTGATAAACTGTTGTTATGATGTTATTAGTTGATAAACTAATTATTAGTTGATAAAGTTATTAGTTGATAAACTGGATAGTTTAGTTGAAAGTTGCAAACAATTATAAAAATCACTAATGCCCTCTGCCAATGTGTTATAAAGAATGAAGATAACCAAAAGATCTTTTCCACATGTACTGTATATCTGCATGCTATCCCCACAGCCCCCCCACCTCCACCAGGTTTACCCTCCTCACGAAGACTTACTCCAGAGCAGACGGCATGTCTGAAGATTAAGCCTCCTGCAACCACTTGGCTCATGGCAGGGTTGAGCACATTTGGGTTTCATTACTGACCCATATGCTTTCCTGAGAATTCCCTTCCACCAAATTTTTTATCATCTTTAGCATGCATCAGTTCAGACAGCTAATGATGTGCTGCCTTTAGTACTTTCCCCAGCTGCTCAGTTAACTGTGTACCAGTATTGATACTGGTTTGAGGAACTAACCTGGGCACTAACCAGGTGCTTATGGTAAAGTGTATCTGCCGGTGAATGGTTCAGCCACCAAAACTGAAAAGACCATACTTGGGCACCCTCACACTTGTGAAGAAGCACCCCAGTGACTGATACCCTGAATAGACACAGCAGGCAGCACCACAGAGCATTTGTAGAAAGACTGTCAAATCAATTTAACACAAACAGCCACAATGCTGGCAACTAGCAGCAAAAAGTCCTTGGTCCAGAGCTAAAATTATGCGTATTACACAGGTGCTATGAATTTAACAAACTGTATACTTGAACTTTTACTAGGACATCCTTCACTGGAGTTCAAGACTAACTGGAAAATAAAGTTTTCACAAGAGTTACAAGTCTCTTTCCTTAATGCATTTTGAGCAGCAACATCTTCTAGCAGGCAATGGGATGACAACTTACAGACCTGCTGATCTTTTCTCTCCCTTGAGCAATTTGTGTGGGTTTTTTCGTTGTTTTTTTTGTTTGGTTGGTTTTGGGGTTTTTTTTGTTTGTTTTTTGTTTTGTTTTCGTGTTTTGGTGTGTTTTGGGTTTTTTTTAAGAATAACACAAGGAAAAGCATAAGGGATCTTAATGAAATTAAACAAAAGGAGAATGGTAAAAGCTTGACCAAGTTTTGCAAAAAAAAAAGAGTATTATTCAAAACCACACTTTTCAAATATAAATGATTCCTGTGGTCTACTTTAAAATACACTTCCAAACTGACCACCTAGGTTCAAGTCTATTTTTAGTACTTTGCAGAGGGGAGGGGATATTTTGCTTTTAAAGTCACAAACCAAGTCCACATACATTCTTGTTATATCCCGGGCTCAAACACCTGTAACTTTACACATACATTTTCACCGGCACACTTATAAGCACATCTAGAGAGCGACAAGCTCTGGATAGCGCAATATAAGTGTTTCCCATAGTGCTTGTTGCATTAATTATATATTTGCATGCAGTGGGAAACTGCAGACAAAATCAAAGTTTGGTTGCTTTTAGACTGATCACTTATCAAAGCTATAGCAAAAGTAGTTAATGGCCTCCAGAGACAATAATTGAGTTTCCTAACCAGACACAACAGATGGGTGATGTGAAAATTGCCTGATGAAGGAAATGGCAAAAAAGCATCAATTGTATCAGATAAGCTGCAGTCTCAGTTTCCACTTGCCTAACCACTTCCCGGAGATGCTGTTTGAAGGCACCAATGCAGATGCCTGTAATATGAGAGAAATGGTCCACACCAACTTAACTAAAAATCATTTTAGCTCTGACAGAAAAACCAAACTTATCGAGAGCATACTCCACCATTAAATATGACATTCTCTCATAGTGGTTTATAGATAATTTTTTACTGGAGTCTGATACTGCATGTAAATGATCCTATGACTGTAGATACCTGGGAAATTACTGGGGGGAAAAAATGCTCGTCAGGAAGAAATACATTTCCCAGTGATTTTTTTTTCCTTGAAAATTAGAAAAAATTCTGCTTCTCTTTTTGAAATCCCTTTTGTTGTTGCTGATGTTGTTGTTATGGGATTTAAACCCTTTCCATGCTCAGATGTAAAACATAGTTTATTTCCTTGATCAAAAGAAAACACAGAAATCAGGAAATTATAAACTAAATCCTCATTGATTTTTTCACATTGCATCACACCTGTTTCACACTTTATAGATTACTTAAATCAGTCCATTTGAAAAACCATCACTCATACTCCAAAAAAATGCCTGTCCAACCCCTGTTACTTTAGGGGGGTGAATTTTTAAATATTTTTGCTTGTGAACACCCTTAATAAGTAAGTAGCAGCATCAGTGCCCTATTGATGCAGTTCTGAACTCAAACCAGACAGCAGAGTGGATCTGGAATGCAAAACTGCACTGCAGAAGAATCTATTTTTTTTTTTTTTTGGTAGAGCTCAACTGTAGTACTATTTGTGACAGACTAACTACCCGCTTATTTAAGGAGACAAGCTGCCCATGCTTTTCTACATCTTCGAAGAAAGTACACATAACTATTCAGACATAGCAACAGCAGAGTCCACAGGAGCAGGGAAACAGAGCAAAAGAAAAGGAAAGAGGACTGTATTTCTTAAAAGTATCACTCAGTTATGCAATTGGTCTCTGCAATAACCTTTAAGCATTCATTTTCTAAAACTGGACTGTCTTCATAGCTCCCTTATCACTACTGTGAAAGTCTGGACACTCATACCATCACTAAACGGACAGATCCCACTGGCGATAAAGAGCTGCTGGAAGGCTTTTCTGGAGAAGTTTTTTTTTGCACACCCAGCAAGTCTTTGGTGGGTTAGCATCCTCACTACAGACTGTTCATTAACATCCAATATGCACAACATATTAGTTATTTTTAACACACTTGTTTGAGTCCCATGATTTGCACAGTTCTACTAATTTTACTTCTAGTTATGAATCCTTATTAGCAAGATTTTCAAATCACAAGACACTATATGTATATTGTATTTTAGGCTCTTTCTCTACTACTAGAACCTGAAAACAAATTTGGAGACAGCAATTTTCTAACGTAGTAATTTCATGTTCTATTTCATCAAACGATGGTGATGCTGGCAGTCTTGGCAAATGACAGATTCTCTCCAGGACTATGTGATTTCACCCACTCTTTCATGTTTTTAGCACTTTATGTGCTAGGCCAGAAACTTTGGCTTTGTGATTTATGTCTTAGTCCCAGAAGGCAACCAAGCAGATTCTTCCTGGTTTGTTAGCACTAGACTTTATGCCTCTACTATGTTACATCTAAAGTATGTTACATTTAGGACACAAGTCATGAATTATTTTTCAGACTCAAAAAAAAAAAGACTTTCTGAATCTTAATGAAACAGAGGACCTATGGTTATGATTTATGTATCATTTTGCTACAGCTCTTAAGCTAAGTCAGAGGAGAAGAAAAAAGTGAAAAACTGACTACTGAAGCTGGATGAACAAGCAAGTAAATTCTTGGGAGAAAAGCTTTCTAGAAAATAACAGGGAACATCTGCAAAAATAATTGCATCAACATCTTTGATACCTGCTTTAAAAACTACTTGGTGTTTGATATAAACTTCAAACAGGTCAGTTCTCAGGAGTGTTTTATCACACGTGGAATTTTTCATTGATTTTTAGTTAACAGAACGTTTCCATGAAAAGAACTGCACAAATTCTAAATACAATCTGGTTTTCCACCCACAGTTCATGTAGCAAGCAGAAGATTAACATTTATGTACTCTTGGAAGAAATTTGATTTTCTAAATAATTGTTAATATTTTGTACTTGTTCTATGGAAATCCTCCATTTTTCTCCTTATAGGTTTGCTTTGTTTGGTTAGATGAAGACACACCCAGTTTGAGAGCTCTGAACCAGCATCTCCTCTGTCTGTTGTTCTATAAAATTCTCCAGACCAAAAGTATTAAAAGCATTATATTTTGTTAGCATACTTATTTCTGTGGATTATTCTCAGCAATCTATCCTCCTTTTTTTTATTATTATTATAGGCTTTTCAGTTTTTATCACAGGCTTGTAACTTTCAGTTTTATAATCACCAGTAACAGAAAATCACATATTAGGGCATTGCCTCTCGCCCCAATGATATAGCAGAGAAGAGAGAGAAAAATGTAACATATGATATCATAAAATATCCACTGACTTGAAAGTACCATGAATTATTTAGCTTATCCAGCTACGTGTTATAATTACGGTATCCAATTTAACTACTGGGATAGAAAAATGCCAGCTGAAATATCCTCAGATCTGAAAGCACTTCTGGACCCTGTGCTACATAAAAAAAACTTTCAAACTGGTGTTAAGCAACATCCAAAGTCCGCTTCAGGCGTACTGGCTACAAAGGGGTCAAACAGGTGAGAAAAAAGCCCAGGGCTCTCTCTCATCAGCCATTTTGACATCCACATAAATGTCAATGTTTAAAAATATTTTGAGATGATAAACAGGAAGACAAAGAAATTGTACTTAAGTGTAATAAGAGTAACCAATAATGACCCTAGTTATATACTATGTCTTTTTATTTCTTTTTTTTTTTTTCAAAATCTATTTTTATGTTCTAAAAATAAATTGTCATACTCATAAAATTTTTATAAAGAAAACCT
>NDXB01016207.1:3739-46452 GCA_002631895.1 Agapornis roseicollis
TTTTTTTTTTTTTTTTCATAATCTCTCTCAGTACTTTTCATAATCTTGCCCACAGATCTACTTTTATTTTCAAGGAATGCATTCTATTTATATCTATTGTACTAGACTATATCTGGGTAAAATGTGTTAAATCTCAATCTTCAGATTATAAGCAAAAGAGTTTTTATTAAACTCTAGTACAAGGTCATCAATTTTGCAGTGTAGTCTGTGGGGCTGTCATGTGGAGTCATAACTTTTCTAGAGAACTGTTGGTACTTTTATACTTCAGCTATCAAACTGTGATTTTTATTGCAGTTGTTGTAACTGAAAATATATATTTGAAAAAAATCCTGTTCTCTTTGGTTCAGGGAAATAATTTTCCATATAGTTAAGCATAGTGTTTCAATGTGGTGGACAGCAAAATACTAAACATTTTGATGGGCCAGCAGTATGAAGCAATGCCATTAATTCTTTGTTGTTATTCCCATGACAGTAAGACTCCATTTAGGAATGCTTCCTGAATGAAACTTCTGCTGATGCTAATGGGATGGCCACACAGAAGACATTCATCTCACTCCTAATCTACCTTCAGTAGTTTCTTTAACCAGATCAGCATTTATCTAAAATAACGTCTACCAGATTTATTTCCCTGTCCCAGATTTCCACTTTGCTCTCATTCTGCCAATCTGGAGTGACAAGAATTTTTCTACTTCTCATAACTTTCTTTGGACAATAGATTGTATTTTTCTTTAAATGTTATTTTTAAATATGTAAGTTTTTAAAAGAACTGTCTGTGAATAAAGCACACAGACTTGATATAATTTGAAATAATTTCTGTCAAATCACAGATAGACATACCTATTCTCAGAGAGTTATTACACATTTAAGACCAGAGTTCCTGCAGGTATTTTTTGGTGTTGTTTTGTCTACCTTATTGTTCCCTACCTTCAACAAGTAAGTGGAACAAAATTAATGAATTGGTGAAAATACGTATGAAAAGTAAGGACTGTTAGATTGCTTTATGCAGAAAGTCATGGCAAGGGCAGTGTGCTTTCTATTTCTTAGCATAGCCCTCTGTTCCTATCTACTTCATTCTGCTGCTGCAACATAGGTCAGATGGTTCCGCATGCATACATTATGGCCTTTTCATGGCCCTGTCAGTCACAGATTTTGCAACGGTGAGTGTTTCAGCCTATGGAACTGCTTGGCAATACCATTGCCAGGGCCAGATGATGCTGAAATTGTTGCCCAAGAAGAGGAATCTTGGGCTTATCCCCAAAAGAATAAGGAGATTTCATTCAAGGGGTGTTTGACTGTAGTGTTTCCTTAGTCTTAGTAATTTTGTTCATAAGTGAAATATTAAAATATCTAAAAATGCAGAAAAATACATATTTACTTGAACTGCTTATCAGTCCTTTATTTTGAATCAGTTTCTCTGGGGCTTTTTCCACCCCATCCCACGTTTCTTTATTAGCTGCAAGAGAACAACTGGATGTACATATCAAATCTGTGTGGCTAAACTCATGCAGCTAACAGTCAAGATAAAGGAAGAGATAGATGCTAAAAAAAAGAGTTACCTCAGTGAATTAAAAAAAAAAATCCATGCACGTATGATGATGCTGTAATTGCACATTCAGTGTGCTGCTAGGAAATTATTTGCTCTGGTAGGATCACCTATGAACTGTATACATTGAACACACATTATTAAAGCCTGTGTCTGATTCCATTAGCACATGGCAGAGAGACCCAAATCAGTTCTAAAGGCATTTGCAAGCAGCTGCTGCTGCAACAAAGATAATATTGGCACAGCTTTTCAATTGTGTAGAGAATAGGCCGCATTATTTTAAACTTATCTCTTCCATTTGTGCCTTATAGAAAAAATGCTGACTTGAGTAATTTTTAGAGCTGATCATTAACAGGGATTTCACAAAATAGTGCTGAAGTACTTGAAATGGATATTAAAAATTTTGAAATCCTCAGATTACAGCTGCAGTAATAATACCTATTGTTAAGTTTTGCTACACTTTCCTTTGTCATATAAGCTCAAAAATGCCTGTCTTATTTTTCAAACATCTTCTTTTCATGACCTAGGAACAGCATTTATTTATTACATGGTTTTAACATTCAGTAGCTATGCAATAAAAACACATGCACATGAGTACATGTTTTTTAAGCATAGTATAATGGAATGCTTTCCTACTGGGTGAGTTAAACAGCATTTATTTTATTTTCTCTTACCTGAACTATGATGGACCACAGGCTTTCTGAATGCAACTGTGTGAAGTTAAGCCTGACCTTTTCTACTGGGGATTCCAATCAGATGGAAACTGTGGAAAATGAACTATACTAGTGCTTTTTCCGTAAACTTGAAGTTTCATGCCCTTCAGCATATCTCTAAGGATATTTCTGATCACAGTATACTGGTACAGTTAAAGAGGACATGGGGACAGTTCAAGTTCTCTGGCTGTTCTGCTTTGTCTTAAAGTCAGACACTGGTGTGGTGCTTTTCTGCCTTTCTTGAATTTGTTTCCACATACAGTAAGATGTACTTGTAATCTTTCACTACCGTGTGTATGATCTACACTGATATCTATTAACATTCATGCTGTGTTAAAAATAATGAGCTCTCCTTGTAATGGATGTTTTTGAGAACAGCATTCACTAACAAGTCCCATATATGGCTTGTTTAATTACATATGAGTGACACAGTTTCAGGCTCTAATTTGAGTCAGTCCTAGAGGTAGCATGAACTTTATGCCTATCATGAAACACTGGAATTCAAGACCCAGTTGTGAAGTGAATATTGACTTAATTTCTCTGATGTTATGGAAAACTATTTCTTGCGACATGTAATGATCAGATCCTGGAATAAAATGCATTGACAATTCTAAGAGAAAAATTACAGCTGCATATTGGAAAGTGCTGAAGTAAGAAAGCCCTACAACTTTTACTGTGCTATATACTTTCCTAATTAAAAGCCTCCATGAAGGTGTTTAGGTTTTCAGAAATGCTAAGCAAAGGCTGTTGTATAGCTGAACTTTTCTCTGTGTAAACACTGAAATGTACTTTATGTGAATAGATGAACACCTGAAAATTGTAAACTGGATGCTCGGTTGCCAGGCTGGTTTTCTGAAAAGAAAATGTTTAGCTGAACGTCAGTACAGGAGCCTGATGTCTGGATTATAGGACCCAATAAGGTCCTAATTACTTTAGAGGTGCATCTGGGTAGGATGATACTGTTTCGGTCTGAAGATCACCATTGCTTAATGATGATGCTGAGGTATAATGATTCTTCCTTTTGTTTTAACTGATGAACTGACAATCACTAGGCTAGCCTTGATAGGTGCAATTCTTTAAATAGGTCTGAAAATGGAGTTGGCTTTTACCTGCTTGTGTGTCTGCACATAGTTCTTAGTAGCAATCCATTGTTCATTTCATAGTTTGAATTTGACAATGAATTTGTTCTGTTCCCACTGGAGCACTTGAGAGACTTGGCTCCGTACAAGCAAGAGCAAGCCCAAACTCTCCTGATGCAGAAATAATAGTGCTGCAGCAACTGCAGGCAGATTAAGTTGAGAAGAGCAAAAAAGAAAAAAATCCAGTTAATTAATCTTTTGCAAACATGTTCAGTGAAATTATACCCTCTGTTGAGGGCAAGAATAGCTTAACCAATAGCTTCAGAGAGGAAAACATTTTATCCAGTGCCCACAATGTCACTTCATGTGGAAGGTAGAGAACAAGATTGTCGTATGTTGTTTCTGAGAATAAAAATACTTTTTTTTAGATGGAGGTTATCTAGAAACATCAAACAAGAATTTGGCCTACATTTTTATTTTTTAGTACATATGGAAAGTCAGGAATGAATCTGGATTTAAGGAACTTTGCCTTCTAGATAAGAGCAATAAGAGGATATATGATACTTGGGGACCTCAGCCACAGAAAGATTAAATCACTCAAAAGCTGTCAGAGCCAGGAATGAACACAGATCTTCTGAGTTTCAGTCCAGAGCTTTAATTGCAGACAAGTTCCTCCCACTTTTTATTTGTGTCCCCTTTATAGATGTAAGTGTGGTTTCCAGTTGTAAAGAAGTATTTGTAACAGATTTTAGTAAGACCGGGACAATTGATTCATTTAAAGTTCATGCCAGGACATAGCCAGGTTGGATGGGCCTTTGAGCAACCTGGTCTAGTGGAAGGTGTCCCTGCCCCTGGAAGCAGGATTGGAAATAGATGATCTTTAATGTCCCTTCCAACCCAAACCATTCTATGATTTTAAGATGCATAAAACCTCAGTCAAAAAGAAAACATAGGGACATATTCTTGTTAGCATCTTGGGACAGAGCTCAGCTCAGAGGAATTGTGATGCTTCTGTAGCAAGATCAAATTACCTAGTTGCATGAACAAAGAATAGGATATGACCTCAGTTTGAAACAGGGTTTGGAGAAGATGACAGAGCTAAAAATTTACCTAGCTTTTCAAATTAGTTTGAGGCAATGAAGGTAATCTGAATTTTCATTTTGTTTCAGCTAATTGCTCATGTTTATGGTATAGCCACTTCTTCTTTGCTGTGCATACTTGTGTTGTATATTAGAAAATACTTCAAACAATATAATCCTTGTCGTATCATTATTTGACTACTGTGGAGAGCTGTGTTAAAAAAAAATGGCACAAATTTTAACAGAAAAAGAGATTGAATTTAAACTGATCACACAAGATACGTTTTCTTTTTTTTACTTTTTTTTTTATTATTTTTAATGGAAGTGTACATTTTGAAAGCGAAGCCCTCCTTGTTTTCTGCGAAAACTGTAAAATCAGTGTGTATTTCTGTGGTAAGTTCTTAGAAACTTTGGAGCTTATGCATTGTAATGGATGATTTACTTATATTTATTATGATTCAGAGTGATGTTTAATGATTACTTTAATGGAAACCAATTCAGAAGGGCCGTTCTCGTAGTAGTGACAGTGACATTTCTATCTTTCTAAAATTACAGAATGGAGATAAACACTCCGTTTCCAGGGAAATATTATCTTTACTATTTTATAATGTACTGTAATTAAAAAGACTAAAATCCTTGCATCTACGTATTCCTCAATGAGTGAATGAACTGTGAAACAGTCTTTTTTTTTTGTTTTAATGGAAAAAAACCTTTATCAACAAGTCTGAGCTGTAATTCTGCAAACTTTTCTCTGCTTGAGTAATTCTATGAGGCACAATGGGGCTACACAAATGCATAAAGTTAATCAATCACATAACTGAAAACATAGTTGTAAGCATAGTTGAGCATTTAGTACACAAAGAAAACACACTGGCAGATAAAGTAAAAAAATTACCCCTTTGGTTCAAATATGCAATGGATTTTTCAGAAAGGCACTAAGAGTATTTCTATTGTTAGCTTTATGCCTTTCACAAAGTGTACATGTCATTGTCCTCCAGCCAGAAAATATAACCCAAATCCATAAAGTTATATGAGATTTTAGAGCTGCTTTTTCCTAGTCATGTGTTAAGCTGTGGAAACCACTTTACTCAACAGTAAATAACTGTGTGCTTTCTGACCTAGTCTTTTTTTATTTATCGTACATAGTAATGTTATTGTAATGATCTAGGACTATAAATGGCACAATGTTTATAGTCAAAGATAGTGCTAATATAATACTAATCTCATATAATTTGAAAAATGCAAAAAAAATTTTGGACAAGAGCCTTTCATCAGGTTTTGTAATTTAAACCTGAGGAAGAGTTAATGTCTACAAGGCTGCATGAAAAAATTAGAAGACAGACCTTTCCACTCAGCCTGCTTCAACTTGGGTCCATGAAGATCATCTTCAGGAATTAGTCAGGTTTGACTCTTACCTACCCAGACTTTGATTTCTCTGTTTGCATCTGTTACCAGCAGGGCTACTATAATGTGGCAGTATTTCTGAGTATCATAAAGAGAACGGAAAGAGCCTGCCAATTTATTTCACATTATAAGTGTGATTTCTCTGGGTAAACAACTACCCTGGACTATCTGATAAATGTAGAAGTGAAAAGCTCTGTAAATGTATAGGATTCCTCTGGTTTTAACATCACTGATTTTAATCTGTTTCTGAAATGTTCTTTCCTAGTTGTGCTGAAATTCCTCTTTTTGTATTTGAAATAATATAATACTAAATACAAAAAGAACAATTGTGACTAATTTTCTAGGGAAGACAGTGTTGACATTTGTGGGTCTTAGTATGACAAGATTTTACTGTCCTTTTCATGAAATTTTAATAAATCAATGAGCAGATGAAATTCATGGGATGGACTCACAACTTGCAAATTTGTGTCTGTCAGTTCCATGTGTAATTGCTCATTATTGTAATTTAATTGATTTTTTCAGAAAACTCCTGATTTGCATCAAAGATGGAACAAAATACAGAAGCAAAATATATACACCAGTGACCTAATGGAGGCAGGTAAATCTTGTTTGCCTGTGTTGGCCCCAGAAATAAATGTTTTTTTTTAAAAATCGTAATCATCCAACTAAATAAAAAGAGAAATAGAGTTTGGCAAAACTGACATTCTTATAGATAAATTGACAAGCAAGGTCTATCCAGTTTCTCCCAAGGTCATAGTAAATTTCACAGTTAAGATTTCTCTGTTTTGACTATAGTTTGGGAAAAAAATAAAATAAGTCTTTAAAAATTCTCATTGAAATAGAAATATTTCATAGAGAAAAAAAATCTGTTTGATGAATCTGTTCTGTATGTAGTTCTGTTATCCATGTGGTCTGATTCTTCAATCTCATATATTTTTATTGGCATTGATTAAACTGTGGTAAAGAAGACATTTTCTGTGCCACGTACATATTACAGAAAAAATAATTACCTAGAAGAAGGGAATTCAAAGTCAGGTATATTATTTTAAATCAGTTGCTACTCTTAATATTCTCATTTGTACTTTAAAGAAATTTGCTTAAAGAGGCAGAGAACAGGTTGAGGACTTATATTCCTTTCAGTTTTGTTGACAAGATCTTCAAGGTGAAAAATAATTGGGAAGAACATTATTTTTTTTTTTTAATGTGAAGGGTAATGACATCAGTACCCAGCAATAGCTCGCATATTATCAACTCTAGATCACAAACTGCATTACACTTGCAGCTGTATTAAGTTCTTTAACTAAAAGAACCCACTTTAATGACAGAAAACTTATAGTCAAGTAAAAGATGATTGAAATGTCTGCTACCTTTTCTTTAAACTGTGATTTTAGTTTTAATTTTTTAAAAGTTATTATATGGAAGATTAAAGCACATTTTTCAGTGTATCATTTAAACCAGTCATGAATAAGTTGATACCAGTGGGCAATGTGTTTGAATATTTCATCACAAAGTGATGGAGAGTCTTATCTTAGCTTGTTAGAGTGCTTTTACTCACTGGTCTATTCTGCTCTTTTATTTGACATGACCTGAATAAAGAATGACCAAAAAGTTCAGAAAAGACAGAATCAAAAAAATGTATAAATAGAGGAAAAAACATATTTCAAATCTTGATGGTATTATTGCCTTAAGTCACTCAATGCTATGAAAATAATTTTCTGAGTTATTTAAAGTCATGTAATGGTGTTTGGCTTTGTCGTAGTTTAAACCCAGCTAGGCAGCACGTTCACTCACTCAACCCCCCTTTCTGGCCCTCCCCTCTTTCCTCCCCGCTCCCGGAGGAGTGGGAGGAAAGATGAGCTGAAGGACTCCCATGGGTTCAGATAACAACAATCCAGTAACTAAGATATAACACAAATCACTATTGATATCACCAATAATAATGACAAGGAAAACAAAGGAAGAGGGTACGATACCACCAGCCGAAAACAAGCCTGACCGGGAAGTTCCCTCTCCTTCTGGGTAACTCCCCGTTACCTCCTGGACATGACGTGCTATGGTATGGAATACCTCTTTGGTCAGTTTGGGTTCTGTCCCTCCTTCCTCCTGGCCCCCCCTTCTCCCTGGCAGAGCATGAGGCTCACAAAGTCCTTGGTCAGGGCAAACATCGCTCAGCAACAACCAAAAACATCGGCCTTATCAGCCTTGTTCCCGGGTTAAGTCAAAACACCAGTTACTAAAGAGAAGAAAAACTGACTGCAACTGCTGAACCCAGGACAGGCTTGCACAAATATAATTTATTAAATCAAAGTAAATAATTCTTCTTGTAAACAGAAACTAAGTATAGTTNATCAGCCTTGGGGTTAAGTCAAAACACCAGTTACTAAAGAGAAGAAAAACTGACTGCAACTGCTGAACCCAGGACAGGCTTGCACAAATATAATTTATTAAATCAAAGTAAATAATTCTTCTTGTAAACAGAAACTAAGTATAGTTAAAATTGATTCTTTTCCCTGTACATTATGGACCTGGTTCTTCAACTTAAAAGATTCTTCTTTTTTGTTTTTTTTTTCAATTAATTTTTGGGGACTCCAATTCACATTTATTTCCATGACAACAGAAGCCCATCTTCTTTAGAAAAGACAGGCCCATCAGATAGGGAGGGGGAGTTGCTATTTATGTTAGGGATAGGCTGGAGAGCATGGAACGTGGTCTGGGGACAGGTGATCAGTTAACAGGGAGTCTGTGGGTCGGGGATAAAGGGAGAACAGCTATGGGGGACACTACTGTGGGGATCTGTTACAGACCGCTTGATCAAGAGTTCTCTGTAGATGAAGAGCTTTATAGACAGGTAGGAACAGCCTCACACTCACAGGCCCTTGTCCTCATGGGGGATTTCAACCACGCTGATATCTGTTGGAGGGAGGGTGCTGCACGGCCCGGCTCAAGCAATCCATGAGGTTCCTTGATTGTGTGGAAGTCAACTTCCTTCTGCAAGTAATAGAGGAGCCGACAAGGAGAGGTGCCCTGCTTGATCTCGTGCTCACCAACAGGGAAGGGCTCGTTGGAAATGTGATGCTTCAGGGCAGCCTTGGATGCAGAGATCATGAGATGGTAGAATTCGAGATTCTCAGGACAGTGAGAAGAGCATACAGCAAGCTCACTGCCCTGGACTTCCAGAGAGCAGACTTTGGCCTCTTCAGGAACCTGCTTAGTAAGGTTCTATGGAATATAGCCCTAGAGGGCAGGGGGGCCCAAAACCGTTGGATGATATTCAAGGATCACCTGCTGCAAGCTCAGGAGTGTTGCATCCCAACTAGAAGGAAGTGCAGCAGGAGGGCCAGGAGACCTCAATGGATGGATAACGAGCTGCTGAGGAAACTTAGAGGGGAAAAAAGAGACTTATAAAAGATGGAAACAAGGACAGGCAGCCTGGGTAGAAAACAGGGATGTTGTCCAGGAAGCTGGGGACCAGGTTAGGAAAGCTAAGGCCCAGTAAGAATTAAACTTGACTAGGGGTGTTCAGGATAGCAGGAAGGGACATTGTAAATAAAAGACAGAGTAGGGACAATGTAGGCCTCCTCCAGAAGCTATCAGAAAAACTGGCTACCATGGATTTGGAGAAGGCTGAGGTTCTGAACGACTTCTTTGCCTCGGTCTTCACTGGCAAATGCTCTGGCCACACCACCCAGGTCTTGGAAGACAGATGCAGGGACTGTAGAGAATTAAGACCTTAGGCCCACTGTAGGAGAGGATCTGGTTTGAGACCATCTTAAAAACCTGAACATGCACGAGTGTATGGGACCTGATGAAATCCATCCGCGGGTCCTGAAGGAGATGGTGAATGAAGTTACTAAGCCACTGGCCATCCTATTTGAGAGATCATGGCAGTCAGGTGAGGTTCCCGAGGACTGGAAAAGGGGAAGTATAACCTCCATTTTCAAGAAGGGGAAAATGGATGACCCAGGGAATTACAGACCAGTCAGTCTCACCTCCGTGCCTGGCAAAATCTTGGAGCAGATTCTCCTGGAAGGCATGCTAAGGCACACGAAAAACAACAAGGTGCTTGGTGGCAGCCAGCATGGCTTCACTAAGGGGAAATCCTGCCTGACNGGTGCTTGGTCCAGCATGGCTTCACTAAGGGGAAATCCTGCCTGACCAATGTTGTGGCCTTCTATGATGGGGCTACAGAACTGATGGACAGGGGTAGAGCAGTTGATGTCATCTACCTGGACTTGTGCAAAGCTATCGACACTGTCCCACATGACATCTTTGTCTCCCAATTGGAGAGGCATCAATTTGATAGATGGACCACTCGGTGGATAAAGAACTGGCTGAATGGCCGCACGCAGACAGGTCTGGTCAATGGCTCAGTGTCCGGCTGGAGGCCAGTGACGAGTGGTGTCCCTGAGAGATCGGTGTTGGGACCAGTCTTGTTCAACATCTTTGTTGCTGACATGGACAGTGGGATTGAGTGCACCCTCAGCAAGTTTGCCGATGACACCAAGCTGTGTGGTTTGGTGGATACACTGGAGGGAAGGAATGGCATCCAGAGGGACCTTGACACGCTTGTGAGGTGGGCTGATGCCAACCTCATGAAGTTTAACCATGCCAAGTGCAAGTTCCTACTGCTGGGTCTGAGCAATCCCAGGCACAGCTACAGGCTGGGCAGAGAAGAGATTCAGAGCAGCCTGCGGAGAAGGACTTGAGGGTGGTGCTAGTTGATGAGAAAATGAACATGAACCGACAGTGTGCACTTGCAGCCCAGAAAGCCAACTGTATCCTGGGCTGCATCAAAAGATGCATGACCAGCAGGTCGAGGGAGGTGATCCTGCCCTTCTACTCTGCTCTCATGAGACCTCACCTGGAGTATTGTGTGCAGTTCTGGTGTCCTCAACATAAAAAGAACATGGAGTTGTCGGAACAAGTCCAGAGGAGGGCCATGAGGATGATCAGGGGACTGGAGCATATGAAGACAGGCTGAGGAAGTTGGGGCTGTTCATCCTGGGGAAGAGAAGGCTTTATGGAGACCTTCTAGCAGCCTTCCAGTATCTGAAGGGGGCCTATAGGGATGCTAGGGAGGGACTGTTTATTAGGGACTGTAGTGACAAGACAAGGGGTAATGGCTTAAAATTTAAACAGGAAAGGTTTAGATTGGCTTTAAGGAAGAAATTCTTTATTGTGAGGGTGGTGAGGCACTGGAATGGATTGGCCAGGGAAGTTGTGAGTGCTCTATCCCTGGCAGTGTTCAAGGCCAGGTTGGGCAGAGCCTTGGGTAACATGGTTTAGTGTTTGGTGTCCTTTTCATTTGGNTTATTGTGAGGGTGGTGAGGCACTGGAATGGATTGGCCAGGGAAGTTGTGAGTGCTCTATCCCTGGCAGTGTTCAAGGCCAGGTTGGGCAGAGCCTTGGGTAACATGGTTTAGTGTTTGGTGTCCTTTTCATTTGGATGAACTTGATGATCTTATGGTCCTTTCCAACCCTAACTATTCTATTATCTCATGATTCTATGGTCCAATTTCTTGTCAAATTAGGAAAGAAACTAGGAATTGAAAGAAGCTGGTGTCTCTAGAAACACTTTCCTCTCTTCATAATTCTCTTGAGATCAGAAACTGTTTTTGAAACATTTGAGAGATTCAGAAATTTAAGCTTTTTTTTTTCAGTAAATGAGGTAGAACACCATTGTATATAGAAGGCATTAGAATCAGCACAACTGTGTTACTCCTGAGTTATTACTATACTGAAGCATTTCAAAAATGTTCCTTGAAGAGCCTCAACAAGATATAATTATGTACTGACACATGCCTGACATACTGTTCCCACTGGCATCTTATTCATTCCAAGAGACCTTATTTCTTACACCTTGATACTCTTTCTGTGAGGCTCCAAAGTCCAAGTCAGCTTAATGCATCAATGGCTTTTACCACATCAGTGAAGTTATGCAGGACTAAGATTTTTCTTTCAACTTTCTGCAGAACAGAAAAAGTTACACAAAATTTCATGTGGTTTGTCAGTGCCTACCAATAGCAGGAGCTTTCTGCGTGTAGCAATAGCAACTGGGAATCCCAGAGACAATCCCCAACTGTGGCTGGGAACGCCTGTACAATCTGCAGCTGTTACTATTAAATCTGAATTTCTTTTGTTTGTCCCATATATCTTGACAGTAGCTGGTATTGTAAGTTTAGTAAGAAGACTGACAGATGGTAAATCGAACAGAAAGTCATTACAATTTTTCAGTTGGGAGTTTGTGACCTGTTTTTTAGATGCCAGTGGAGGTGGCATCGAGAATGTCTTCCCTGGTGTCCTGCAAAGGTGTCACCCTGTTGGCTCACTCTGGTGAGCAAGGGGGAGATATAGCCTAACACATCACCCTCGGTGATACAGAAACATAGCAGATGCTGAAATGTTTGACTGCCTTATGTTGTCACAGTCTGTCACCGGTAGATTTTGCTCTCTTAACTGGTGATGTATTCATATATTGCCTAGAAGACAGAAAGCAAGAAAAAGAAATGAATATGTTGCTTGTCAGCCTGCAATTTGTCTGTATTGGCACTTAACCATAGATCGTTCATCAAATGTATTCAGTTTAGGAAACTGATATATTTCCTTTTGTGATCACTCACTAAATATGTAATAATAGTATGCTATGATTTTAGGTTTATACTTCTGCTTGGGATGTTATGAATAGTATAATATATTCATTCTAGTAAAGAATATTGAACATAAACATATTTGATACATATTTGTGTGACACAGTTTCATACAGCAAGAAGTTCAATGAGCAGTAGGAGTTAGGAGGCCTGACTTTTATGGAGCAGAGTTTTGAGAGTGGCCTTCTCTGTGGAAGTGAGTTCACACTACAACAGTGCCAACACTGTTACAGTATGAGAGGCTATACTTTTTAGATGATCAAGAACATGTAGTGTGAGGTGTCCCTGCTTATGGCAGGGGGGTTGGAACTAGATGATCTTAAGGTCCTTTCCAACCCTAACTATTCTATGATTCTATGATTTATGTAAATTCAGATTACAGATTTTTATGAGTGGGGAAATTAATCCAAACTGTCCTCTATCCTGTTGCATATTTTCATAGAAGTTAGGGGAAGAAAAAACTGACAACTGTTGTCCTTGCTCACACTTGTTCTAGCTTGCCAATAGTTAAAGCATTGACAAGAAACAAGACAGACTGATAAACACGTGCTGAACAGCACTTCGTAGGTATTATCAGGTATCCTTTGAAATTGTGATGGAAAGGGTTATGTGATAAACTAGATGTATAAAAGTGAGATCTTGCAGTGGTGTAGGTTAAAAATTGTTCAAATAATTCAGAAAATAGTCAAAATAGTTGGATTTTCTGCAAACAGAACACTTCAGAATTCACCTGACTCTTCAAGAGGGTTTTAAAGTGATAATTAAGTGTCTGAGAGGAGCTATAATACTTGGGGATTATCTTGCACATTGAGAAGGTCTTATTTACTCTACATTAGTCAAATAGGCATAATTCTGAAGTTTGAAGAAGTTCCCTGTGAAAGGTGATGGTTGCCAAATCTCCTCAACATGTCATTAAGATAAATGTTTGAAATCATTTGTAGAATCATTTAATTCCAGTGGAAAGTAGAGTGATACAAAGGAAGGGCATCTGCTGAAGCAGGTGAAGTTTGGTGTTGCAATGTAATGAATATAACTGTCCGAAATTAACATCATTAACTCTTGAAGTGTCCAGGCTGTGTTTGCATGGTGCATCATAACACTGCACAGATATACTACAGTTAGGCTTGGGGATGCTATAGAGGATACTGAAAACAAGATAGTTGTGGTAGTGTTGCACTATCAAGGTTAATTAGTGCTTCTCAGCAAGCAATATAAGATTACGGTGAGTGCAGTAATAAACACAGTACTATTGTGCTTGGTATCTGTGCTAGCTGAGTACCTTTGCAAGTTCTGCAGATCTGCACCTTAGAAGATGCAGTGTCCTCAACAGTGAGTGGCTGTTGTTGTGTGTGGTTATACATAGTATCTGTAGGTATAATGTGTCTGTTTCTTTGCAACATATAAACACAAAGAAATAGTTTCATTTTTAACATTTGCCACTATCATTCAAAATTAATACAAAGAAGTCTATTCTTACTTCAGTGGATAAATAGGAAATTCAATGTACTATGAATGTTGTAAATGTTCCATCCCATTTTAAGTAGAACAGCATGAAAAGCTCTAGAATCCTATTCTGATGGAAGACTTCTTTTTAGAATTTAAAATATCTGTTTACACATAACCTTGATTTCTGAATATTCTGATTTTTCTATTTGTATATGTGTTTGCATATACCTGCAATAGTACAGAAAAAAAGGAATGTCCAGAATTTTTACTCAGGGTTAAATATGTCTGAATCTCTGCTGCTCGTGATGTAAACTGGAAATGTAAAGTACGTGAGAAGAAAGGAGATGGCACTAAATGTAATTGAACCTGACTTTTTGATTGAAAAATGCTGTATTTCCCTCATCTCCCTGCTGTTCCTTTCACAGGCAGCAGCTCAGATTTGACAGCTACAATTATGAAATTGGCATACCAAAGACAATCTTTTTGTTTCAAAGAGTTAAATCCCAGTTAGTGTTAGAGCTATATGATTGTATGTCTATCCACAAAGAAATACTGCATTTCCCCAAGGAAATTCATTGGAAAAGAAACAGTGTAAAAGTTAAGTTTAAAATAGTTTCAAATCATAATAATTTCTTATGGCTTTTGTATGTTTTAACAGAATTTCTAAGAAGCACATGTAAATTGTTTTTTGCTGTACTGATTTGTAGCAGAGGAAAAAGACTTTAAGACTAATTGCACAGTCAATAACAATTTGCACATTGCATTTGGATTTATCTTTCATAAAGTGAATAGACATGGGGGTTTTCCAAAACACTAAGTTGCACCAGATAACTTATGATATAAACCCCACATAGATCAATGTTTAACCCAGCTACACATTTACTGTAGGATGGATCTGTTGTGGTTAACAACATGTAGCTGGGATTCTGCATACCTAGTAAAAGAAATGACATAAAAACAAGTTTAGTTATCTTCCTAAGTCTATTTAGGGGATAAATACCTGAGAAAGAAATAAAAAGTAATCTGGAACACAATTATGGGAAATTTAATCTTCTGTCTGACTACAAAGCTTTGTATGTTTGTATGCAATTGGTAGGATTAAAGTGGAAAGAGAAATATTCCTATATTCTTTATCCCTGATTCATCCTTGTTAATATTTTTTTATTTTATTTTATTTTTTTTTTTCCTCAGCAGATATGTGATAAAATAGTTTTTCAAAATGGACTTGGATTTAACCATAGGATCTGTCTTCTGCCCCCTGGATTTTGGAAGGTTTGAAATCCACAGCCAGGTATTATTTTCTCTTTAAAATGTTTCTTCTCTGTTCATTTTGCAGGAATTTTGTGTGGTAGTTTTCATTGGAATGGATATGAATTCTTATGACTGAATTTAAATATTTATCATCACAAGCTAGCAAGATGAAATGGAAAATTTTTCCTAGTCTTCCTTTCACATAGAGAAGGATTATTGATTGGTGTATCACTAGTTAACAGAAAACAGATAGTGTTAGTCTCAGGGTGTGTCTAGTAGGCTTCTTTTATTGTGTATAGAAGTACAAAGTAAAACTGTTTGGTAGTCACAGCCCTCACAGTCAAAAGGGTATTATGTATGGTGGTGACTGAAACAACTGTAACCCTTGAACAATGCAAAATGGTTAGGGTATGCTTGTTCTATGTGCACTGGGGTCCCGCATAAAACAGCTTGATCCCACAGGACATGATTTCAGCTGTGAGGTAATCAATACATTTGCATTCAGATTGGCTAAAAATATCTCCCTAAGTAGAACTTCAAAAAGCATCATTATACCCACAGTCACCTTGGTTCACTTTCTTGGAGCTAATGTAACATACATGATTTTATAATGCAAAATAGAAACTTCCCTGCCCCCTGTCCCCCCCCATCCCCCAACACTCATCCTGCTATTTAAAAAGAAAAAAAAAAAAAAACACAAACCTTCACTCTGTGTTCATAAAAAGCTGAAAAAGTTAAACAAAGGACATTAGGGAAATTCAGTGTTACACTCCCAGGCTGGTGGTAACAGTTTATGGCCTCCCTGTAACATGTATGGCTAAGTACAGTAGCTTTTCTGTTGGGTTGCTAGCACTTTGTATTCATTCTCATGAAAGAGAGAGAAATTTTAATAGTGTTTAATTTTTGACTTGCACTGGACCCTGCAACAGTAGCAGACTGAAAGCACAACAAATTGCTTGATGAAAATGTCCTCTTGGTGCCAAATAATATCAATGCCAATGTGATTATTATGTATACTATTATAAGTCCTGGTTTCCTTTTCCTTTTGTCTTAATCTTTCTTATTCTTTCTGCTAAAATATGAAATCATCTGTTTGACAACATCTTGATATCCAAGTTGGACCTCTACATCTCTATTGCAGTTGCACTTAAATATTTAGAATGTTATATGGTTTGTATTTCTATGAATTGGAAAAAGACAGAAAAAAAATCTTTCTACCTAAGCACTATGAGTCTGAGCTATGTGCCCGGGTCACTTTTGAAATGGGATGAAATCCTAAATCCCATTTCATTGATGACAAGCTTGCATCATACAAACCCTTTGGTTTAATGTGGGAGCCTGAACACTTTAAGGTGTGTGGGCTCTGAACTCTTTAGAATATGTCAGCATAATGTGGCAAAAAGATTCAGGGAATCTGATTCTTTAATCCATCCTCAAGATTAATAGGAACAACAACCTACTTGCTTTAGTAAGAATATGTATTTGGCTAAAACTGGGCACACTGCGGAAAGCTAGACTTGCAATTTGCATGTGGAATGCATTATGATGACTTAATACTGATGGAGGTCATCACATGCTTCTAAAAGACAAAGCAATATAAATAAATAATTTTCAGCTTAATAGATAATGTAGCATCTAATATACTGACTGTTGTCACATGATAATGCTATAAATTATTTCACTTCAATTTAATTTAGTAAAGACATAGAAGAAATCCATTTAAGAGCACTTAAGCCATGTTAGGATGTTGGGTTTACTTTGTTGGTGATTTCCTTAGGATTTATCACAGTGACCTGAATTATGGAAATACTATTTCAAGCTCAGGGAAAAAAAATTACCTGGGTTCAAGCTAAAAACAAATGTTCTGGAAACTCAAGTTTATCTCATCAGTCAGTAACCCAGAATTCTTTGCAAGAAACAGAGATTTTATTTTTTAACTGTTATGTTGGTTATTAATCTTGAATATGCATGTGTATACTGGGAGTAGGAGGAACAAGCTAGAGGAAGAACAGCAGCAAAAAAGTAAATGAGAAAGAGCAGCAAAATAGAATCTGAAGTTTTTAAATTTGAGTAATGGAAACAGGCAGCTTGTTGACTGAAAATTTTAAACCATGAAATAGTGCTGTCTACATGGAAATCAAAATGCTGTTGATAATAGTGGCTTCATATTTTAAGTATAAGAAGAGAGGTATAGTAAACAATTACTGTTATTTGGATTAGATAAGAAATAGGAAATTTGCTTTAAGGAAATTGTCACAAAATCTGATACAGAAGCTGTTATGTAGTAAATCAAATAGGAAGAGATGACAGGTGGTTTGCTATGGTTGAGAAGCATAAAAAATATCTGCCCTTTGCATTGCAAATCTGAATAGATTACAGAATGCAATTTAATTCAGGATGGTTATGAGTGGAGGGTACATGACCAGCCTTCCTTGCAGGAAAAGACGTGTCTTGTCCATCACTCATTTGGAACTGACAGTGTTTTGTCACATTGCACAAGATCAGTGTACCCTCATTTTCCAAAAGTAGGGAAAATTCCTGAGGCTTTATGTTGGTTCCAAATTTAACCATGTATCCTATCAACATTACTTGCTATCTCTGAGATACTGCATAAACATTAGCTAATTAGTCCTTGCCATAAATCTGTGAAATAGATAATTATTTTCAACATTGACAATACCATCATTGTTGCTGAGGGTAAATCGCAGACTTTTAAAGGCAAGAATGACATATTTGCTCTTTGTGCTTACAAGACCATTTTGGTTCAAACAAGAGTGGTAAAACACCCATCCAGGTCTGCCAGTGATAAGGATAATCTGAGATTGAAAACAATGCCAAGACACTATTTCCCGCTCCCTGATGGCTTCTGGCATTATCAGGCAGGTTATTATTACATAACGGAGAGCATTGCTTGTATCAGAGGAAGTGCTTTGTAAAAAGCAATCACACCCAACATGAAAGGTACATTTAACATTATTGAAGTCATGGCCAGCTTTTGAAAATGAATTCCATAAAACTCCTTGGGGCATTGAGAGTTTGTTACCAAGCCTTCCTAAAGCTGCACCAACAGTCCACTAACTCCTGTTTGAGCATGGTACTCAGATTTTAAGCCTTAGCTTCTTGTTCGTTGCTCTTAGAAGTCTAATGGACAAGGCTAATACAATCTGGCAAACTTAAAAGGCAAATGGAAAACTATCAATTGGCAATTTGAATCATAGGGACCAAAAATTAACTCAGAAATAAGATACAAGCAGTTGAATCTGTCCAATCAAAATAATTCTACACTATCTGAATTTTAAATGTCTTTATTTGGTTGGGAGAATTTTATGAAAATTTTTAATAGAAAAATATTAATGGATGAATTTAAATACTGACAATCAAGAAAATCGCATTTGATTTTTTTACAACTATTACATAGAAAATTAGCTCAATGCATTGAATGATCTATTCTGCATAGCATATTTGCTTAGTTTAATTGTAAAGAAGAGTAAGCATTTTGGTTGTGCTGGAGATGTCAAACAGAAATGAAAGATGGAAAAGATGTATTAGGTCACCTTGAGGCAAAATTCACTTCAGCTGGAAGCTGGTATAATTCCACTGACATCAATTCCCATTCTTTTCAGTTGGAGCTGCAGACACCCAGCACCCCTGAAAACCATTACACCATATATTCAGCTTGTTCCTTTTATTTCAATAGAGTTTTTAGTGCTTAGTCCCCTACATTTTTCTTATTAATATGCTAATGTATTGACGAATGTAAAAATATGTATTTTCTTGTTCCTGTACTACTCTACCTTTTCCTCTTTTGCAAATTTAGCAGATTCAGTCTTTCACAACCTAATGCAAGTAGAATGATACTTGCATTTTTTATATCAGAAAGCAGGCATCAAAAGAGCAGAGTTTTCTAATGCATTTACAAAGATGTAAATTAACAAGATGGCTCCAATTCTGGACTCTTTTGATTAGAGTGAATTAAGTGAAAACATGGAACAAAATAAAAATGCTTTGCAGAGACCACCAATAAGTAGTGAATTTTTAAAGAGAATTTAAAATCCTTTGTGATCTTTGCCATCAAGGTATACTTCAAAGAACAGCCTAAGAAGAAAATTTATGAATAAATGCTGACATATTTTTTATATTATACATAGAAGCTATAACTTAAAAATAAAATATAAATTATAAATGGATATACCATTTTTTGCAATTGTTCAACTTACTTCCTTTCTTTGAATTGTTATCGAATGGGTTTATGGAAGGTTGCAAAGTCAGAACAGCATAAGGTCGAATTAAGCATTCAGAAAGAGATATTTTGGAAAATGTTAAATTAATTTTAACTAACTACTGACTGGGTTAGGTTTCCGGGTTAGAGTTACTGCTTAGAATCATAGTGCAACAGTAACTTAGACACTAAGATGGAGAAATCGCCTACACATGTATCTACTCCAAGTTCCAAAGAAAAATGTGGTTACTATAGCAACTGCCATATTACACTCATGAAGTCTTTGGAATAGATTAAACTGCTGAAAAACTGCAAGGTTTCATTTGACTCTGTTCAGAACTGCAGCTAAATGTGCTGAAGTTACTTAATCATAGGCATGTCAGTGTTCGTATTCTTACATATTACTGACTGAAATCTTGGCTTGCTTGTTGCATTAGCTTAGTTTTTCTGTAGATATACTAATTCAAAATAACTTTGTCATATTCATTTACTGTTTAGGTGGAATCAATTTGGTTATTTGCGCATGTTAAGGTGACACTGAATGTATGAAATATACTATAGAAGATTTCCTTCTTTGTATTCTTACAAACATTAGATACAGCCAAGAGGGTTAGAAAATCAAGACTTCCCTTATATAGGATGTTTGTTTGGAGACTGTCCTAAAATTTTATTAAAAAAGTATTAATCATTACATCACTATGGCAGCAGGAGCAAATAATGTGTTTTGTTTTCTGTAGAAATTGCACTCTGTAGGCTCCGTGTAGTTGGTCAACAACTGCAGGTGTAGTCATCAAACATACATCCATTATTTGAATACAAAAAATTTCATGTTTTATTTTACAAGTGCTAAAATGCAGTGATTCTGAGAAGTGGTAATTTATTTCTTCCTGATGTGTTTACATCCTTCAGAAGTTCAACTACCTAAGATGCAGGAAAATTTTGCTGCAGATATTTTTTGGATGGTATTCATGCAGAACAAAATTAAAAATAAGCATAGGCTGCAGCTGTAGAAAACAAAACTCTGAATAGCTGAGGTGCCAGATCATCTCATGCTGTGATAAGAAAGCTATGGGTAATTTTGGACTGTAGGTCTTTTGGACCTTGCCAAGCTGTGACTTCTGACAGAAAAGTAGGTAATGTAGCACACATTATCTAGAAGAATTTGAATGTGAAATCTGGGATTACGTGCATTTGCATGTCAAGTTAGGGATTTCTTTTTGCTGTTGTCATTCTAGACCTTTTCCTCTATTCTAGGCAGTTATTTTTTAGCAGTGTGGTTGCTGTTGATTCTTCTCACTGCTTAATGACCAATTTTTGTATCCCCATGCTGAGTCTGCTCTAGGCGTGCCCCACTGGGGCAGTGTACAAAGCACTTTGCAAAGTCAGGGCTCTTGGTTGCTGCAGTGCTGCTTTTGTCCTTGATGTTTTCTCATTTCTCCCTCTGGGTTAGATTTTCCAAAGTCTTGAGTACGTGGCAGCCCCTCCAGAAAGCAACTGGGTGGAGTCCCTCTAAAGGTCACATTATTTCACTTGACCTTCTAAGTGTCATGAGTTTATCAGAACTGGGATCCTACTCCCATTCCCTTTCTGAATTTAACACTTTCTTTAGAGTTTGATTTTCATTCTTGCACGTTTTCTTTGAAAAATCCCAATAGCAGGTGGGCCCGTACTCTGTTGTGGTGTTCTGACTTTATTGGAACATCTTTAGCCAGTGCTTCTTACTGATTTTAGTTAGTTTATCTATTTGGTGACTATTTGATGACATGACTCTGTGGTACTCAGTTTCTGCTTATTACTCAAAGCTTTAGACATAATTAGTGCTTTCTTCTGCCCCTCAAGGTAATTTCTGTTTTTCTGAGGGAACACAGGAGTCTGCTGCTGAGACATTAGCAAGTCTTTTGTAATGGATGGCAGTTATTTCACTTGCTTTCTGTACCTAATATAATAACTCTTACAGCTTGAGTATGTCATTTGGTATTTTACATAGAAATGCTGCATCATATTCTTTGCAACATCCTTACTTGTAGATTTAGCAGCATTGTTTATGAAATAGATTATCATAAATATTCATGATTTTTTTGTGTATATTTGATAGCTGTTTGCAATGTTAATCCTGCCTCAGGACCAACTTCCATTGTGGCAAGTACAATAAATATATTCTTCTTGCCTAGTTTGTGAGCTTCATAAATTGAAACCTTGAAATACATACAATGTAATTTGCCTTGCTTTGTCCCTTATGGTATTCCTCTCAATACCTTGTCATTCAGATTTCATAGGACCTACATTTTTTCCCCATCAGGTAACCTTGGTTCTATGTTCTTTCTCTTAAACCATCTTAGAAAGCAAGGTCGTGTGCTGCTGCTACTTCCATGGTAAAACACATCCTTGTGTTGTGTTGGAGATAGCTAGACTCAGACTCTATCTGAAGGAGGGACACTGCTCTTGTGCATAGTGCTAGGGAAGTTAAGAGAAAAATGGCCTCTAGACAGAAGAAGGCTGTTTTCAACTCTTTTCACTGTAGATCTAGATGAAAGCAAAGCATGTATAAAACTGCAGTAACTGTGGGAAAAAAGAGTTACTGAAACCATTTCACCATTCCATATATATTTCATTCATGACTTTTATTTTATTTTATTTTATTTTATTTTATTTTATTTTATTTTATTTTATTTTATTATTTATTTTATTTTTTTTTATTCAAGCTCTTTTGACTTATTGTTAATATTAAAATATGTTTCTGGCTGTACTAATAATTTTATATATTATGTTAAAATGTGTGAGTGAACCTCACACAGTGTAGTTTTCAGAGGATTATTTTCTGAGTAGATACAGGAATCCAGTAGCAAATTACAAACAATTTAGCTCAATATTTCTGCTCAATTTTCTTGATTTCAGGCATAAAATGCATTCTTATCTGCGTTTCCAGCAAATTCACTTTTTGCTCACTTGTCTTGCCGAGATAACTTTAAAGTAATCTGTTTAAAGGATAATTTTTAATGCATAAAATTATTGCAGAAAAATGCCTATTTACTAATTTTATATTGATAATTAAGTCTCAGTACCAAAATAGAGCATTTACCAGTCTTTCCTACAGTTCTGTATGCACCAGGTTTCGTTTATATTAGAAAGATTCACACTTGTCTGGACTTATCAAATATTTAACAATTTCTTTTCCTAGTATCTTAGTTACAGTAAAAAAATCACCTCATTGTTTATCCTGCAGCTCTCTCATTTTGCCCACTCTTATTGCTAAAATTGTCTCCAAGTTTTTGTTGCTACTATTTTTTTCACTTCTAAGTACATCCATAGAGGCAAAAGATGAGAAAGCAATTAAATGTTCCAAGTGACTTTAGAAAGACTCTGTGGGGTAAACAAGGCAAACCAGCTCTTGCTTTGTTTTTCGCAGTATGTTGTTGGGTTTGCGTGGAAAAGTTTGGTGCTAGGGAGGGATGGGGTATGTGAGGCTGCTCCAGGGATGTCCTCTGTGATAATAGACTGGGGGTGGCCCTGTGTTGTACAAAGTCAGTTTCAGCTTGCTCCAAACCTGATATGCTGCTGGTCAAAGCTGATCCCACCAGCAAAGCCAGTGGTGCATCTATGAAAATGTATTTAGGAAAGGGCAAGAAACATTGCACAGCATCTGTGAGAGTGAAAACTGAGGCCTGAGAAAAAATGTGGAAAGCCTGCAGACATCAAGGTCAGTGAAGAAAGAGGAGCTGTTACAGGTGCCAGAGCAGGGATTTCTCTACACCCAGAGGGGCAGACCATGGTAATGCAGGTTAACTCTGCAGCTCATGGAGGAACATGGTGCAGCATATACCCACAGTGCTACCCATGAAAGACCCTAGGCTGGAGCAGATGTATATGCCTTAAAGAAAGCTGAAGCTCATGCTGGAGTCAGTTTCCTAGCAGGAACTGTGGCCCGTGGGGAACCTCATGCTGGAGCAGTCAGATCCTGAAGGACTGTGCCCTATGGAAGGAATTCATGCTGGAGCACTTCTTGAGCAACTTCAGCCCAAAGGAGGGACACTGAAGTAGTTTGTGAAGGACTGTGTCCTGTGGGAAAGACCCCATGCTGAAGCAGGGGAACAGCACAGGGAAGAAGGAGCAGCAGAGATGAAGTGTTAAGGGCAACCCCTATTCTCCAACGCTCTGTACCACTTATAGCAGGGAGGAAGTAGAAGAGTCAGGAATAAAGGAGTGAAGTTGAGCCAGGCAAGAAGGGGGTGTGAAGACAAGGGTGTGTGTATTTATTTAGTTTTGTCTTTTTTCTCAAAATCCTGCTCTATTTTTAATTGGCAATAAATTTAATTAATCTTCTTCAACTACAGTCTATTTTGCCCTTGGTGGTAATTGGTGAGTAATCTCCCTGTCCTTGTCAACCTGTGAGCTTTTCTATCTTGTTTTATCTCCCTGTTTTGCTGAGGATGAGGCATAGAGACTAGTTTGGTGGACATCTGGCAGACAGCCAAGGTTAACCCACTGCACATGGTTTGCTTGCAGTGTTGTAAGAAGCAGAAACTTTCTCTGGTTGATGGATTCCTCTTGTGTAGAAACATAGTTGTGTTTTCTATAGTTTCAGTGTATATTACTATACCACTTGCCATAGCCTAAGAATATGATGACACAAGAATCTACGTATATAGCTTCCCAAATCCAGTTTTCAGTAAATCAGGGGACTGATTCCAAATTAAGTTCATGTAACTGAGAAAGCAGTGCACCCTGGTGTGTTCAAATGAATTTGAAGGACAAACAAAGGGAATAATATTTTTGCAAACTCTAGACAGAAATTTTTAGTACAGAACACCTGAGTGGAAAATTACAAATGTTTTTTTTTTAGGGATGTCTACTTTAATGACGTCCTTCTAGCTAATGATTTTTTATTCTCTCCTTTACTGATCTGTTTATCAACAAATTACAATCTCTTCTTTCACTGGTCTTCTAGTTATTAAAATGTAACATTGCAAAATCATGTAGTGCAAGCAAACTGAGCACAAGGTATCTGAGGCTAAGGAGAAAGGAGAAAGGAAAGAAAACAGAAACTACAGTGGGGTGAGGTAAGAATAAAAAGAACAAAGATAATAAGTGTGTTAAGACAAAAAGAACAGAGAACAAGAACGAAAGGAAAAAAAAAATATTCTGAAGTAAATAACAGTAGTTATTCACTTCATGAAACACTTAAATGTACCTCTGCATGAACATGCAGGTATGTGTCTTGGGGATTCCAAAAGCACCTCTCCCCTATTTATTTAGAGAAAACTATCAAATATACTTCAACCATCAGCAAGGGTCCTACCACAATGCTATAAATGGTTATATTCTCTGTACTTTGTAGTTTCTTGGTACGTCTAGTACATCAGATCTCATTTAAAAATTAAGTGCTAAAATCAGTGCATTTTTAAAGGAACCTTTGCAGGGTTACTCAAACTGTACAGCAAAAAGTAGTAGAACATGCAGTGAACTAGGGAGTTTTATGCTAGAGAAGGGATTAGGGAAAGGTAAACATCTGTAGTGAACTTGACAGAGGAAAATCTTCTTGAAGCACTGAGAACCAAAAGCAATGAGAAAGTATCTCAGTGAAATTTGAAAAGACATTCACTCAATGTAAAGGCCTAGACAGGTATTAGCAAGCAATAACAAAGCATATGCTACTTTGGAAGAACAAGCTGCCTTAAAAGATATAGGGGGACCTCATATTTGGCACAATTTAGGATTGCTTTTTGGAATTGTATTCCAACCTTTTGGTGTAGGACATAAACCATAACCTGTGTGATGACTACAAGCTCCTATTGCTCTTTCCTAATTCACAATGTGATCTCTTGCGACCCCATTACATCTTCCCATTGGCTTGGATATTCAACATAAAGGTGAACACCTGTTCTGCCAGTATGAGCTGCTCATGTCCTTTGAGCTCATAGTGAGTTTTAATCAACTCTGACTTGGAAAAATCATTCAATCACAGCTCTTTCTTCACATTTATGCTTATTGAAAAGACTAGATACTTCATCTCAGACTCAGGGAAGGAACTTGAATATACTGGTCTGTCTTGCTGGCAGCGCTGCTTTCCTATCATCATTTAATGTCTTTGTAAGTACAATGTGAATATACAGGAACAACCTCAACTGACCATGCCTTTTTAAGAAAGAAGAAATAGCAGGTTTTCACATAGAGAGGTGCCAACCTGTTCCAGTGTTAGCAGTGATTTTCTTTCTATCTTTCACTGAGAATACCTAGTAATGAAAACTGAATTAAAGACTGATTGATCTGCCAGGCTTCTCTTCACAGAGCTCCTACATGATCCCTCCATCTGGATGCAAAATGACATTTTAAGAATATCTTTTCATTTGCAGGCACTTTTTTTCAATGTGTACAAATTAAAGAAGTATTAGGATGTCCTAATTAATCACACAAGGAGAAAGGGGAGACAGTAGTTATTTACATCACCCAGACTCCTAAGTAGAAAGACATCCCCTCTCCCCATCTTCATAACTCTGAAATTCAGTCCCTATCCCTTGCTTTCCTTGTCCTATTCCCATTCCCTTTAACTTCATAAAAATATGGCTATAGTTTGTCACCCTTAGAGTGAATGGGAAGCTTTGAAAGTAACCAATTTCCCTTACTAAAGCCACTAAATTGGTGTGGTCACACTTTGGACCCAAATCATCCCTGGTATAGTTCTTTTGTTGTTCAGCGGGCCATGTATGCAAGCTGTTGTGGTATATTGTACGTGTATGTCTATCATGGTGTAAATCACAGGTTTGTCCAGTCCATAACATGCAATACTTAATATTTTCAGGAGCTGTACTAGTTCTATTTGTATTAGTCCTAGTGGTCTATTGTATTCTATAGGTATTCACCAGCAAAAGAGCTGTATGTAATGTGTTAAACAGGAGATAAGTACACACAGGAGTTTAAAAACTCAAAAATTCAAAACCAATTTCATCAAAGACATAGTTCACATGTAATTTTTTTTTTTTTTGTGTGTGTGTGAGATTTTTAGGTCAAAGCTACACCTTGTTGTGATTTAGAATTTTGCAAGTAGGTGCTGCAAGGATTATTTGTAATGGAAATGCAACCGTTATATGGTCTTTTCTATCACAAGTGCCCAAACCGATTTTATTCAAGTTTGTTTTGCTTCTGCATTTTAGCATTGTGCAGCAATCATGGGTGCAGTTCTGGTCTGATTGAAGGCCATGGTTAATCACTGATTGATTAGTTTTAGTGGAATAAGGATTAACTATCAAGATTTCTTTCTATACTGAAACTTCTGAAAACTAAGTGTAAACAAAATATAAAGTTTTGAATTGAGTGATTCCAACATCTTAATGCTATTTTCACTTGCATTCATGAAAAGCAAGTAATAAAATTAGAGGAGGTAATGATGGAGAGAAATATAAGGAAAGTTATGTTTGAGGGTAAATACAATTAATCTGAGCAGTATAATTTGAGAAGAAACTAAACTATTCCATAATTAGACCCAGCCAAAACATTTCAGGAAAATGGTTTTTAAAACCACAAAACATATTGATTTATTAACTTAGTGCTGTTGATAAGTAGCTTCAGAAAAAATAAAAGCAAACAACGCAATTCAACAAAACAAACGTATTTCATTCCCTCTCCCAAAATGAGAAAAATGAGATGTTTAGCTTTACTCTAAATGAAATTTTGAAATTAAACTTTCCCAATTAAAAAAATAAAAAATAAACAAAGCATTTTATTTTAATTGATCAAAATACTTAGGCTAAGCAAATGCCATCATAGGGAGGCAGATTGAAAGCGATATGAACTCTGTATAATGAACTGAAAACATGTTCAGATGTGGGATGTTGTAATTTGTGACTTTTATGCTTTTTTTCTTTTTAGTCCTTGATGCCTCTGGGTTTACACTGGAAATAATACAAGAAGAGTTCATCAATATGGTCAAGTGTGTTAAAAAGGCCCTCAGGTCAGGATGTGGAAAGTAAATGAGAGAATTTGGTTATTATTGTGGTGATATAGCTTTTTTACTAAAAATATTTCAGAGCATAATCAGACTCATATGGAGCAGAGTTCTTATGTTAAGATTAATACTAAACTGCATACTCTCCAAAATACATTTTTCCATAAGCTTCTTTTCATCCAAATTTGAAGTGTTATGGGAAATTTAAGTTTATGGGAAATTTAAGTTCTTTGTCTATATGAAAGCATGTAGTTTGCTCAAACGGTTCTGAAAGTCATGATTACACATTATTGGGATGTGAAGCACTGACAATTTAGTCAGAAATGTTTTTTCTATCTAAAGCAAGTGATTGCATTTAGAAGATGAATCATGTCTCTGTGGAACCTAGAATTATAAGAATACAAATAAGAAAAGAAGTGGATGGTTAACAGATTATTTTTTTTAATAAAGAAAAAGGCTAATATTGTAATTTATTGTTGGACTCAAAGTTTATTACTATTCTGATTCAGTTATAAAAGAACCACTTATCCACAATACTAGGTGACACAGGAATTGATTTATTTTATTCTGTGCTATGCTCACGTTACCAGGCTTGTGATGCTAATAGAGTTATCTTGCTTGCTCAATACATGGGATGTATCCTTCTTAATACTGTGTATAGTGTTTCTGTTGCTGTATTTTCAATTGCCAGTTGTTTATATCTCAATCAGGATTTCACATTTATCTGCATTTCCTGATCATCCTTTTATCAGTCTGTCTGATCTATCATCCTATTTGTAATACTCTGCCCTGTCAAGCAGATCTAGTTGTTCCAAATGTCACTTAATCCCTGATGAAGGAAATTTGTTTGCCCAGACAAGATATTAGAAAATTTCAGAGACTTAAGAATGCTATATGAATAACAAAAATAGCCAATGAAATTCAGTGTTAAATACAAAGTAATACATAGTGAAGTTAAAAAATAAACCTTCTTGTGCACTTTGCAACATTTTAAGCTGAGAGTATTGCTTAAAGAAAGGGAGAGAACCAATTATAGGCAGTTCAGTGCACAGCTACAGTCAGGAAAGCTAGCACGACATTGGGACACATGAAGTAGGATGAAGAATAATAACAGATTATTATAATGCCTCTGTGAGTCAGTAATGTGTTTTTTTTTGCAAAGTACAGTGTGAAGGGTTGATCACCCCATCTCAGAGAGATATTAAAGAACTAGAAGGAGGTTCAGAGCAGGACAATAACAATTAAGTCTAGAAAAAATATCTAGAATAAAATATCTGGGGTAGCACTAGTGTAAGAAAATTGGGAGGATTTTCTTTGGAAAGGAGATGGGTAAGTGGGGACATAGTAAAAGCACACAAAATACTGAATACTGTAGAAAGATTAAGAACAGTTTCCCCCCCTGTTTTATAATACAAGGACTAAAGGGGTATTAATGAAAACATTTATTTTATATGTTTAGATTTAGAATAATAGAGATGTCTATCCAAGACACTGGGCTTCATTACATAATTACACTATAAGCATCTTTACATAAAACCTAAGCAGCATTATGGTAGATTATTCCATAAGGATCCAGATAGTCATCTACATGCTATACAGAGAACAGTTCAGGAGCATGTATAGTAAAGGTAGTAAATTGAAAGCTGATATTATTTCCCCTACGTAGAATGTAATGAAATTGTAGAACTGTAGTGCAACAGAAAGCAATGAGACAAAAAATTCAATAAAACTAAAATGGAATTTCATGTTCGTAATGATAATCATGATATACAGAGTCATTACAATTAATTATGAGAACTTTGTAAGCCATATTATGTCTTACATTTCAGAACTTAAACTTATCTCTAATGATGTGAGACCAGGATGAAACTTGGTGTAGATTGTAGATAATTTCTAGTCTGTAATGCTTTTACACTTTCCTGTGAAACAATTGCATTGGATGTTCTTAGAGATAATTAAGACTTGATGGACCTTGGTGTGATCTAATATTTTGATTCTTATGCTTCTGTATTAGTAAATGTGTTGGCATCTAGCTCTGGCAAAGCAGAATTATTATGAAGCAAGATGTTAAGAAACACTGAGTATTAAGCTTGCATCATTAGAGAACCAAATTGCTTCAAACAAGCATTTCTGATGGTAAGGATTTTTAGCCAGGTGCAGTGTTGACCAATGTATGGGGCAATGTTTGGAGAGAGATTGTAGTTAGAAGGCTCAAAGTGTTAGTCAACATGTTTTGTTGATAATCACACTGGCTATAAAAAATGGTATAGGCAGAACCAGTTTTTGCTAACATCCATTTCAGTAAAAAGCAAACCGGATTTTATCTTTTCTCCCTATTTTGGTTGTTAATGTACCTTGACAAGCTCTTTGCAACCAGCTCTGCGCAGGAGCATGGGATGACACATGTAAGCGGGTCCTGAGCCAGAGAAACCCTAGGGGAATATTGAGAGCCACCAGGAGCCAGCAACTCTCACAAGAGTGGCTGACAAGGCATCAGTGGAGCCTGGAGTGATGGTGGCCACCCCCTACTCCCACAAAGGGCAGACCTAGGCAGTGCTGCCACCAGAGTGGGCCTGATGCTGCAGTTCACCCAGAAAGTGCACCTCTTTGGAGGAGCAAGGTCCTGTATGTGGGTTGGGGCAATCCCAAACACAAACACAGGCTGAGTGGATAATGAATTGAGAGTAGCCCTGAGGAGAAAGATGTGGGGTGTTTGCTGAAGAGAAGCTCTATGTGATCCAACAGTGTGCACTTGAGCCCAGAAAGCCAATAGTATGCTGGTCTGCATCAAAAGTGTGGCCAGCGTATTGAGGGAGGTCATTCTGTCCCTGTACCCCACCTGAAGTACTGCATCCATACCTGGGACCCCCAACAGAAGAGGTATGTGGACCTACTGGAGCAAGTCCAGACAAGGGCCATGAAGATGATCAGAGGGCTGTAGCACCTCTCCTATGAGAACAGGCTGAGAGAGTTGGGCTTGTTCAGCCTGGAGAAGAGAAAACTCAGAGTAGACCTTGTAATAGTCTTCCAATACCAAAGGGGTGCACACAAGGAAGCTGGAGAGGGACTTTTGACAAAGATATGTAGGGACAGGACAAGGGGAATGGCTTTAAACCAAAATTAAATATTAGGAAAAAAATCTTTACTGTGAGGGTGGTGAGGCACTGGAACAGGCTGCCTTGAAAAGTTTTGGCAGCCCCATCCCTGGCAGTGTTCAAGGCCTGGCTGGATGAGGCTCTGAGAAACCTGGTCTAGTGGAAGGTGTCCCTGCCCTCATCAGGGGGTTGGACCTAGATGGTCTTTAATATCCCTTCCAACCCAAACCATTCTATTTTAAGCAAATGCAGGAATACATAGAGCCAGGCCTGGATACCCACTATAAGCAATTCACCAGTCAAAGAAGTGGGATGAATTTACATGAGATGCTGTGGAACCCCATTAACATTACAACATGAAATACTATAGATGAGAAACTCCTGACTGCTGTAAAAGTTGTTAGAGTGATGTGTAAAGCTGTAAAGGTGTTACTTAAGAAACACAGCATATATTTTGTTTCAGTTTTCCCTTACATAACCTACAAAAGTTTATGCTAAACATTTACTTGCTGAAATTATGAATGTGGACAAGGTAGTACTGGGTGAGCTGGGGTGTGAATCAAGAATGCATTAAAGTACTCATTTATCTACACCACACTATTTACAAAAGGATACTTTTGTGTTTCTCAGGAATTGTCACAGAGTCAGAAGATTTACTCAGCCAGAGATTTACACTGGAATAATCGACGTGCTGTAAGTTCAAACCCTAGAATTTTTTTCAATAACTTTTTTTCATGTTCATAGTTTTAATTCAGGGCACTGGGGATGGACAAAATTTCTCTCTCAAAACCATACATAAGATAGTGCATTTGTTTTAGCTTTTTCAGCATGTACAGAAAACACTCTGGTTGCAATAATACTATTCATGACATCAAGAATGTTCCAATTTCTGTGATACACAGGGTAAAATGAACTAAAAAGTGAAGCTGTTTTAAGGAAAACAGGATGCAATTTCATCAATATTTCTGAGAATACTGGAAGATGCAAAGCTGTGGATAAGAAACTCAGCTTCCCAGTTGGCAACGTATTGATTATAAGAGCTGTTCACTAATGAGCTAACTAGAACAAGCCAAAGTCAAAACAAAGCTTGCGAAACTGGTAGAACCGAATATGCTGACACTGACAATGAGCATGGTTGCACAGGTACACCTGAACTTTGCTGCTGAAGGGAAAATGGCTTTGCTTTCTTCTCTTGATTTATTATTTTTAGCCCATTGTAATATATTATTAGGTCTATAACAAGGATATTATTTAGGCTGAGTCTTTAATCAGACCCAATTATACTGTCTCAACAGACCTCTAAGGAGTAGCTGTTTCAGAGAATTTGCATACTGCATCTGCAGGTAGTTGACTCAAATTTTGCCAGGCAAGAGGAGTATGCAAAACTGCACAATTTGTGAGCAGTTAATTTTCATAGCAATATAGAGAAATTTGACTTGAGTACTGAGGCCACTCACACATTCTGTTTTGTTCTGTCTTTGGTTAGCTAGGATGTTATGTCACCTTGACAGATGTTCTTTCCTCCACTGCCATGCTTTTGTTGAGTTTTGCCTGAGTTATGACTCCTTGAACAGAAAACTTTGGAAAAGCAGGAAGCTAACAAGCACCCTTTAAATCTACCTGTTTTCTTAAATGACTCTGTGATCTCTGTGTAGACTTCCCATGTTTGTCAATGTTCTCTTAGACTCTGACATAGAGATGCATTAGGCTTGAATGTAGACAGATCTGTTCTAGGGTTTGTCTTGCTCTGTTCTCTTGGTTGTTCAGATCAGATTATACTGAAAGTTTCTTTTGGTTAATATGAACCTGTTTTCTTCTAAGAGGAAATAATAGCAAGAAGCTGGGACTCTGATGTGACCAAAGCATGTGCCAGGACCAGGAGCAAGAAACTGATGCTGAGTGCTTCAGTTTAAGCATAGCCCCTCCCAACCATCTAAAGCTCCAGGATGAAGATACTTCATGGAGGATGTTAGGCAACTTCATTCTAACACAGTAAAACTCCCTATGATAGTGTAACACTTATCTGTTCAGAAACCTGAGTTTTTAACTGTTGCATGGTTTTCCTGAATGGATTATAAAAAGATTCATCACCTCTCAGCTGGGATGCAGCAGGACAGCAATGATATTGCTGTGCAGCTGTGTAGGCTCTTTGCTGTCAAATGATGCAAAGTGCATGCTGAACTGATTAATTTGTATTTGCTCTAAGTGGACCATATATTTCTGTGGCCTTTCCTCTCTGAAATAAATAGATGGCAATATGCTTATATTTATAGATCAAAAGTACTTTTAAAATCCTATTTAAATGAAGCACTCATGTGCATTGTTTCCTCTGACAAGAGAACACACATTAATCAAGTCACTTAACTCAATGTAGTGAAGAGCATGATAAAAAAAATCTGAGCAGATTTTCCCTATGACTAACAGAGAACAGGGTTATGGGCACAGCATTTATATCCAAGGATTTTAGGTAGCAAAGACAAAATGCTTGAAGAACTCTGTTTTCATTTTCTTTTCCTTCACAGACATCAGTGTTGTATTCTGTACTAAATACTACAATGGGAAGATAATTATTCTAAGGGGTTAAAGATGCTTTTTGGGTTAAAGGGAGAGGGAGTTTTCATAGCCATTTATAGGAGATTTGAGTTATGCAATGAAAAAGTAGAAAGTCTTTGCTGCTGATGTCTGTGCTCATGAGCTGGGATTAATTTTATTTGGTAACTCTTTTGTGCTTGCTTATGTAGAAAAAAATGCAGTAGTTCTAAGTTTGTACAGCATGTACTGGAATCAAGCTCGCCTTTTCATTTAAATACTGTTATGAGCAGGATGCATTTTTTCTGTCTGATGACTCCTAAAATGGCACACATTGGTTGATGAGACTAGAAAAATAACAGGATAAATAAGATACTTGGCTATACTCTATCTATAGCAATAGTAAACATCAGTTCTGTTCTTTGAGACCAAGCAGAGTTAATTTTTATGAATTAGACATAGGGGATTTGTTTTAATGACTCTATAAGTGCAGATGCAGATGTATACAGATGTGTATGTGACATTGTGACGAGACACTTTGACTATTTCTTTTGCTGAGGTAGTTTACAGAATCTGAATTCAGATTAAAAGGGACTGTTTAAATAAATATACACAAACCCTGGCAGAAACTGGTATGCCACAAAGCTGTGGTGATAATGCTGCTTTAAAATGTGTACTAGTGGGCACACAGAGGTAATTTCCATAACCACTGCAACTTCTTATGCCTCTAAGAGTAACTGTTGTGGAATACAAAGTGGAGGCTGCTTATTAAGTGTTCTGGTGACAAGATGGCAGTATTACATATAATGTATAAAAAGTAAGCCTCTGGAAAGATGCTTAAGGTACAGCATTTCATTCTCATTTTAGTTATTTGGATGATGGAAAAAAACAATAAGCAGCTGAAAACCCAACTTTTGGACACAAGTCTTCCCTTTGAAAATGACATGAGAATATAGAGAATCACATTCCTTTATACAGTTTCTCAGATCATGGTAGTTCTTTGTCATCATGCAGGGGAAATTCTTTAGAACTGTTTTAAGAGCAATATTCAAAATGTCCCTTTCATTTTAATATGGCAGAAGACAGAAATATATCTGCACTAAATTCTGGCTTGGTCCTTAAAATATAAAGTGTGTTTATCTAAGTTTTATTCTGGAAGAACTGATATTTCTGCTGTTGAAATTCTTATTGCATATGTAACTACTCTACTATTGCTATGCAAAAAAGAGGGGCTGTGAAATTGATGTAACATCAAAACTAGCCAAGTAAGAATCTGTTAAATGCAGAAAGAAGAATGCAGAAATAGATAGGGTATAGCTACTTAACCCTGTATAGCTGACTTATTCAAAATCCTATTGAGTCTTATTTTGAGTCAAGTATTAAACAATCAGCTACTTAGATAACCAACACCTATCCCTTTTGCTTCCCTTCTAAAAGGAGAAAATAAGGGTTATAGCGGTAACAGATTATGAGAAATATAGGCTCATAAAACCTCTATTTTGCCAAGGAGAGGAGAATCCTGAATTCACATTCTGGGTGATGGTCTTTGCATGCCAATCTGGCTTCCCTTTAAAGTAGCTGCTAACATGCCAAGGTGTACTTCTTTCCTACTTTGACAATCCAGGACTGGATGATCTTTCACATATAGTTGACAGAGCTCTGAACAAGCTGCTGGTTTTCAGTATGTGTCAGTGCATTTATGATATATGTATCAACTAAAAGAAATGCTGCTGTTGGTTGACTGAGTGACAGATGAGTTGCTTTAAAGATGTCATATGTATCTTCATATTGGCCTGAGTGCACTATTATGACAATAGTGACTACAAAAAGAATTCGGAGGACATAAATAGTAAGTAGATACAAAAGGTTAGATATATTTCCATGAAAATTTAAGTGTTTCAATTGCTGTGAACTAAATATCTGTAGTATACCTTTCATGCATGAATGAATACAACTATTAACAAAAGGTTATGTCTTGCAGTGGCTTGAAAAAATAGAATAATGGCTGAAATATTATTTTTTAATTACACAAGCAGATGTGAAGACCATCATGGTTCAATTATGTTGTATTAGGACAGTACATTCAAGAGCAGTGAGTTTTGACAGTGATATGATCAGTGCTAAATGCTAGCAGCAAAAATTTCAGAGGGATTGCTTCAGATAAACACTAATCTGGCCCAGTTGACTGTCCATTTGTGTTTGGAGCACATGACTTGAGCTCCTGGAGTACTTCTCCCAGTTTCATCCGAAAGACAGCCAGACTGTGCTCCAAGATTCCTCTGTGATTTGAGCCAAAGTGCAGTAAGTAATACTTTCACAACATGCTTCTGAATTGCAGCATTAATGTAGATGAAACCTTTAAGCCCCATTGCCCCCGGTCAATAGAGTAACTATTCAGTCCACCACTGAGACAATACTTACATGTGATCAAAGCCTGTTTAGGCACCCTCTCAGCTACCTTCAATTGCTCTGATTTGGGTATCAAAGTAGAGGAACTTGCTTACAGAGAACCCTTTTCACTTAGGGACTTGTGGCTCTACTGCAGTCAGTATCGCTATATCTTTACAGTTCTTGGTACCCAGGGAAGTGTTAAGAGTACCTATATGAACTGAAAAGAAACCTCTACAGAGGTAAAATGGCTTCACAGGTATAAGAACCAGAAGTATTTGCTTTAACCTTGTAAAATGAAATATTACACATGTGTTTCTGTACCTTTGTGAGTTGGTGGCTAAAAGCAGAACTGAAGAGACTGTATTGCTGGAATTAGCTGTAGAATAGAGTTCATGCTTTGCACCACATGAAATGAAAGCTCCTGGGGAACTTAGAAACTAGCTGTGAGATGAACTCTCTAGGGAGCAAATAATCACCTCATTGACAGTGCTGAGCTGCATTAATATGCACCAAAAGTAATGCTAGCAGTTTCTGGAGAGTGAATTTATGGTGTTTCTTTCTCTCATATCCTGCAGGAGTCTCTTCACTGACAAATAAAGTGAACCTTATTATTAAGCTGAGACATACCTCTTTGAACTAGACTTTAGCATCCAGCATTCAGTTTGCACATATTTCAATTTCCTTATGGGGAATATAATAAATAGAAGTAAATAGAGTTCCTCTATGTGTGTGTGTGCACTTTTTACCTATTACTGAGTAAAAATAAATGAGGTAGTAGTCTACTTTGGACAAATCTACAAATCAGTATTTTTTCTAGGCTTTCTGTGCATCCTAGGAGGACAGGCTGTAGGGATAGGCTCCTTAGCTTTAATTAGTTAGTAGGTTTAATGGAAGTGCCTTATCATAATGAAATGTATGTATATATAAAAATAAATTCATCATTGTGCAGTTTTGTTTTGAAAGGTTTTTCATCACCTTTGCTTTTTTATATAGGAGGAAACATTAATCTTTACTGGGAACCATGTATTTTCCAGTTGTTCAACTCAACAAAGTGACTGCTGTTTATTTTAGGACATATGTTAAAGACAACTTTAAGGCAAAATGCACAGAAACAATCTATGCTCTGGTGGTATGGTTTGGTGCTCACATGGCCTGAGCTTTGATCTACTGCTACTCCCTTCCTGTCCACCACTTACACTAAGGTATCCCTTAGTGTTTTGCCATTGGCTCTTGACCTGATTTTATTCTGAGATCAAGCCAAAAGGAAGATCAGAACTGCATTATTGATATTGATGTGTGGAAGCTGTTATTTTGTTGCAAATCTGGGAGGGAACAGACATAGCTGGTAACATTTGTAGGAGGGAAAGTTGTAATTACGCTAGTACCTGGCTGTCCTCAGGCGCTTGTATGCAAAGCTTGGTTAACAAGAAAGGCCTGGAAGTCCATGTACTCCCATAAGCCTGTAATAAGATCAAAATCTTAAAGGCTGGGTGTCAAACTACACACAGTTTAGGTACTCTCATGTATGGTTACAGCCTATCTAGGAAAATTAGGAAAAGAAGAGAAGGCTTCTGTCCTTGTGTTAAAGACCCCTCCCATGAAACTAGAAGTGTGTTTGTCAAGACCTTCTTATAAGTGATGGGGATATTGTGCTGGGGGTGTATCCTACAGGCCACCTGACCAAGAAGAGATGAGAGTTTATAAAAGCAACTACCAGGAGGTTGCTGCTTGTCAATCCTCATTTTTGTGTGGGATTTTATTCATCCAGACATTTTCTGGAAGTGCAGAAACGTGAAAGCAGTCCAAGAGGCTTATTGGCTTATTGTCCACTGCATATTGGCTTCATCCCAGTGCAGACACTGGAGGGGCCAAATACTACAATGATATACATGACCTGATGTTCACAGATGCCTGAGATCGGGGTCTGAAGAAAAACTGAAAAGATACACAGCAGAATGAGGATGCTGGCCTTCAAAAAAGTATATTTTAATTAGCTTAGGCAATTTCTTTGCACAAATTTCAATTTGTTAAGCAAAATTCCCTTTGGATGTTACCATGAGGGAAAACAGTGCATAATTAAAATTGTTGTTTATCAAAGAAAACTTACTGAGAGTTCTGAAATCAACTCTCCTCCATTTGTGTAGAAAGATGAGGAATTTTGGCAGAATAGTCACTTGGCTAGGGTGCTTCTGGATGAAATGAAACAGAAGAACACACAAGAAGTGGAAACTAGGCAACAAAGGAGGAATACAAACAAAATGGCTTGAGCATTTGGAGTGAAATCAGAAAGACCAAAGCTCAGCTTCACATAAAATTTCTGAGGAACATGAGGAAAAAAACATTTGCTGGTACAAAATCCTTCCTGATGTTTACTTATCATAAATAGAGCATTAGGTAGGTATTCTGTAACTAGGGTCAGGCAACAGATTCATTAATTTGCACATACCTGACAGAAAAATGACTGTAGAAATATGATCAATTAGCTTATTTATTTTGGGGTACTAATGGTATGTTTTAACTTCAGGTATCAAGGACAGCAGCAGGATGATCACTAGGTATTTTTGGTGCTGTTTACCCTTTTTGTGCCACTGCTCTTGTCATGGCTTAAGACCAGCTGGTAACTCAGAACCATGCAGCTGCTTGGTCACTCTTCCCCTTTTTCCCTCCCTCTGTCCTGGCAGGATGGGGAGAAGAATCATATGTAAGTACGTAAGGTAATCTTGTGTTTTCAGACAAAACATTGAACGAAATCATGACATTTCAGTTGCCTGGGATGGAAATTATACATAAGGATCTAGCTATTGACATATATATCTACACAATTACAGATTTATATGTGCATACCTCTCTTTAGTGTCTAAGTTTTTACACCACATCTTGTAAGACAATTTTTTCTGTATGATTAACAACAGAGAGAAGGCTCTGTAAAGGTGAAAAGGGGACACAATGTTGAGGAAGGACATTGAAATATCAAACAAATAGCTAAAAAGAGGAGGGAGTGAATGAATCAGGAGGAAGAAAAGAGTTGGGCAAAAAGTGAGAAACAAGAAACAAATGAGGCAATAGACAATGAAAGGTAAATCACTTAAGAAGCACAGCTACTGCTTCTGAGTTCAAAATTTAACAGGAAAAAAAAGTATTGCAATAGTAGAAAACAAAAGGAAGGAAAAAGGGCTTGAAAAGACAATAAGGGATATACATATATTTTTTTTTTCCTCAAGTGGCTGGTGTTCCCTAGAATATGTTATTATCCCTTGTAATGACTTATGTGGCCCATTTTGTTTATTGTTTCCCCTTTCCTGTGTAATGATGTCTAAGCAAGCAGAACCTGCTAAAATGGAGGTTTTTCACCTGTGACAGAGGACAGCTGCCATGGATCCTGCATGTATCACTTCTAGAAAATGCTGAAAGGGAGGCTAAACAACTTGGAAATGACCAGTTATTTGGCATTGGTATACAATTTTATATCAAATATTTTAGCCATAGCAAGATTCAGTATAACTGGCCTGCAGCTGGTCCCAGCTATTGGGTTGCTCTCTTCCTGTTTTTCATTCAGTTCACTAGTGACCATGGCATAGGGGGGTCCAAGTCTAAGGGTTCTTGTCCTCAATATTATGCCAGTTAGATGATGCCAGTTCTGGCTATCATGGTGATGCAGCACAAAACAGAGAAGCAAGGGGTGTTTTGAAGAACAGTGCACAGATGGGATGCTGCAGAGAGCTGGCATGCAGGCAGGCATAGAGTTAAATATGTGTAGGACTGCCAGGCGAGGAGAGAGACATTGAAACACTACACTTCCTATGGAAGAAAAGTCACATAAGCAATGTTTAATTTAAGTGCTGCTGAACTCAGCAAAGAGGTGTTCTACATATCACTTACTGTGCTTCCTTAATTCACTGATGGTTTCTGTACTCTCTTGACCTGTTGTAATAATGACTGCTTCACCTATCCTGATGGCTGACTTGCAGCATGGGGAGAAAAGCCAAGGGGCAGTAGTCCCAAGTTAGCTGCTCAACACAGAACTCCAAGTATTCAGAATGTTTTGGCTGCTGCAGCAAATTTATAATTGTGTTTCTAATTGTTTCATTACAGTGGGGATATGCAATGTGTCAAAGACAAAAATATTACTAGAGACTGTATATATCATACTCTGTAAGTAGTTCATTTTTGCAAAGGACAAAGTTACAAAATGGTAAAATGGTTAGGATTAAATCAGACATTTTTAAAGGAGATATATTCAGAGAAAAATAGCTTCTTCACTAATTCTCTCTTGCTGATCCTACTCTAATTTTTATTGAAAAGATTAGATGACAAGTGTCATCAGCAATATTTCTGATGCTAAGATATTGGTAAAAATTATAGAAGTCTGCTGTGAATATCACATGAATATGTATTGCATAGGTTGAGCAGGGAACCTGCTTTTTTTATCCTGACAACACAATTACAAATGCTTCTTGCCCCTTATACATGTCAGCTCTTTGCTACCGTGTCTAGTTTACTAGGTAGTTTAGTGTACTAACAAAACTGTCATGATCCTTCTTGACCTAAAAACGTCTGAGACTGGATGGTACAAAGTCATGTAAAATTGGTATGTTTTCTCCCCAAAGGATGTTGCCAGGCCTTGGGTGAAAATTAAAAAAAAATAAAAAAAAAAATAAATTAAAAAAGATAGGGATTCACATTTTCTAAATGAGTTAGGAAAAGAATTATTTGAAATAAAAGTACAGCATGACACTTGTTTTCTATTTCAGCCTCTATCATGAGAATTCTAGTTACCTCAGTTTACCCAGTTCTGTTTGACAAGCTCCTCACAGAGAAGTTGCTTAAATGATAGTGCAATTCAGTGGTTGGGAAGATCATCATCAATCCTTGATAAAAGATGCATTTTAATGTTAAAATGTCATTACGATGTTTTTCCTTATAGCTTTATGAATGTTGCTTAAAAGTTTTATTCATTCTGTTTGGTAGAAATAAGAAATCATTCACAACTGATAGTAGCTTTTATATGAAGTCTTGCTAGCTTGCTATTTTGTTTAAAAAATGTGTTTTGTTTCTTTTTTCCCTAGTTTTATCATTCATTTAATATGATCCATCCTAGCCTTTGCACTGGAGCTTCCTGCAAGATTAATTCAATAGTATTAAAAATGTGATGAAATGCAAACTTTATAAAAATGATGGATAATTATGTTTGTTATGCTAGTCAGCAAAACAAATGATGAAAAAAACTTACTGTGGCCTGATCAAAACCATTAAGTAATTTAAAATGAGGCCTTCAGAATCAGGTTAGAAGAATTATATTGAAAATAATTATTATCTTGCCTTATAAGCTTTCTGATGTGTCCTATCTCTTGCAGGGCTTTTCTCTTGAGAAATGTTAAGCACATATTTGTAGTTAATTTGCTGATACTATGTGCATGAGTTATTACTTTTTCTTAACTTCAAATTGTGCAGTTCATTCTTTTCATTCCTAAAAGGATAAAGGCTGGGATTTTCCAAAGGAGCTTAGAGAATTTAGGGCTAAATTTTAAAAAGTGCCTGAAGATTCAGATAGATGCCAGAAGGGATTTTTCAGAGGCATTCAGCTTTGTATTAGAAGAAATAGAGGTGGGTATTGAAATCCTTGAAAATCATACTGGGTTTGTATCAGTAGCTTTTAAGTTCCTTCAGGTATTAAAATTGTCTTGTTAGACTGTGTCTTTTTTAGTAAGTAGTGCAACACAGTAGGAACAGATTTATAGAGCAAAATGATGCTGAGAAGCTGACATTCACTTATTTAGTTTTGGAGTGTTTGTCCCACAGGCAAAATTCAAATTAACAGCTGGAACACATTAAATATGCTACAGGATCCTAGAAGCATTGCTTGGACAGAGTAAGTCCTCTAGTCCACTCTGTAGCTCAGTGAAGGACTACTGTCAATGGGCTCAGCAATATTTTCTTTTTAGCCAAATATCCAAACCTGCCAGGAATGGGGGCTCCACATGGTTCTAGGAAGAGAGGTCTGCACTGCTCTACTAGTGAAAAATGCTTTAGAAGTCCAGTCTGAACCTCCCAAGCTGCAGCTTCTGCTGTTTAATTTTGTGTTATTGTTACCTCTACCAAAAAAGTTTAGTCTCCATGTCTTGTTTCCTGCCCAAGCTGTGATCATTAGTATGGAAGCACATGAAGCAGGAAATGTGCCTTTGACACCTTCCATGCAGACCTTATCTGTATACACTGTTTCCTAGCTTACTTCTGGATGTAGAACACCTGATTCAAAGCTCTCGCCATTAGGTCACTATGTCTGTCTCCCAGCATACTCTGAAAGAAGAAAAGAAAGCCTTTCTGCTGAGTTAGGTATGCATCTAGCTGTTCTGCCACATTTGTCTATTTCTCTCTGAGACTTTCCCCTTAGGCAGATGGATGGAAGAGAACACCACTTTGACTTCTGTCCATATTTCCTTCGCACCATTATCCCTAGCAGCAAGTGGCAGTAGTCTAACCTCGCTGAGCCTCCAGGATATTTCCCATTCAGCAGGGATGCCTTGTGTTGCCTGTCAGTTTCTGATGATTTGATTGCCCCTGAAGCAATACAGATTAAGTCTGTCAGAAAGCTTACTGACAGAAAGGTCTGGTTGGAAAATGTTGATTGAAAAAGCAAATGAACAAACTCGCATGATCTTCATGGATGTTATTGCACTCTAATATATTTTTGGGCTAACTTTTGTGTTTATTCTCCTGTAGTTGGGAGCACAAAACTCAGCGGACATGTCCAAATTACCTGAACAATTCTGGTCCCTTGACTGTCCATCAAAATCATGTTCTGCCTTTCCTGTCATTTTTCTAAAGGATTCCCTGTTCAGTCAATTTAGATAGATCCCCACGAAGTCTCACAGTTTTCTATGTGAACACTCTGGAACCTCAAGTCAGTTTCCAGCCTCATTTCTGATATTTTGACTATGTATAGAGCTGTAAAGAAAAGTAAGAAATACAAGTGCTCTTGGTAATCTGGAGGTCCAAGTGCTTTTCCCAAAGTGACGCTTATTTATTGTGATGTTAGGCCAGACACATCGCTCTGCCCCTATCCTATGTAAGGGGAAAATATGTATAATTCATTACTATATCCATATAGGGATGTTATACCTGTTACATAATGTTATAGATACCCTAACTGTCAGTTTTGTCATGCAAACTATAACATGTCAATTAGAAACATCTTAGGTTCCTACTTTATTATAGATACCAGATTCTGGGTACACAATCCTGTTATGGTAGAGTATGATAAGGTCTCATTTTCCAGGCTGTCAGTTTACTGTTTGGGTACATTATTGTACCTTATGCTAGTGTGAAGTAAAGTTGCTCTTTCCATGTATTAGTTATCTTTTTTTTTTTTTTTTTTCAA
>NDXB01016207.1:69627-90262 GCA_002631895.1 Agapornis roseicollis
TTTTTTTTTAAAAAAAAGAAGTTTAATAGGATAGTGGAACAAAATGTAACACCAGAGCTAGAGATATAAACAAGTGCTTTCCTCTCACTACTTATTTCTTTTCCACAGCTGCTTTGAATTCCAACTGAAAAATCTATAGTGTAAATGAGAAATTCAAAGAACTAGAAAGAGAAAAGAAATGAGAGAGGAGGAGGAGACAAAGAAAGGACAATGAAAGCAGAACAAGGGAAACAAGTGTCCTGGCATTCTCTAGACAGTATCCTCTGTTTCCTTGTCAACCAGGTTTCTGGTGGTTAATACAACAGAACATTCCTAGCTTGCTGAAGTTGTCACTTGACCACTTCATTGTCTTTTACTTTTGCTCTCTCCTGTCCTATATTTTTGTCTCTTCTATTTTCTTCCTATCTATAATTCCTGTATACTTTCTAACACTGTAACATTTAAAAGCCTTTGTCAGCCTGCCTACTTTTTGCTGCCAATTGCTGTTGTTTTTGCCTCACTCCAGCTAAGCTCATTGACTTCCTTTGGAAAGAGCTCAGCCTCTTATCTATTCCTTGGGAGGCAGAGCAACAAAATGGGGAGCACTGCAGAGAGAGGTGGCAGCGAGCAGCAAGGCAAGCCTGGGGCAATGGAAATGTACAAAACCTACATCATTTAAATGAGGAAGGCACAAGGCAGAGAAGAAGCAAAGCAATTCTTTTGTGATGGGCACTGAACTCATGCATAGTGTGCCAGTTGTAACAATGAACTGGAAAAAAGAGTACTTACTGGAGGTTAGCTCTGTTAATTATCGGAATTGAAAATATAATGAACAGCCAAAAGTGTGGAAGAAGGGGAAGCTGCAGTGTTTCAGACACCTGGTTTTCTTAATCCACTTTTATTTGGAAACAAAAATGCTTCCTTTTCAGTCCAATGCATATCAACAAGTATGTTGATTTGACAAGACTTATTCGATGTGTGAAACTAAATTTGGGGGCAATCATTCTCACACAGGCTGTCATGAGAGTTGCTTTTTCCTTCAGATGCTAATTTTCATGCCATGTTGATTCCCCATGGTGCTCATGAAGTTTGGCTTTTCATTGTGCTGTCCTTGCATAAACAGAAAAGAAGATACAATCTCCAAGCCAAAAAGCTTGCTCTAAGCAAGTCTACTGTGGGAGATAATTTTTCCATAATGAACATGTGTGTCTGTGCTGCTCAGGTTTGTGTTAGATTACTAAATCATTCTCCCAGTCTCCCACTTTCTCTCTAGATAGCAGCATGAATTTTGCTGTATCTGAAGTGTAGCCAGATCTCTCCCTTAAAAATGAGGAGTTTTACAGATGAGTGTTTCTGCACTGAAGCAATAGTGAGTTCCAGCAGAGAGGCAGTAGAGTCAGAGGATGATGGTGAGACCAAAACCCCTTAATGCCATCCTGCATCATGGCAACAAACTGAAGTAATGTGGGACTGTGCTGCAGATGAGCAGAACTGAGGAGGTGCAACACAGCAGATATCATTCAAAGTTAATGAGACATATTGGGGTAGAACGTGCTCAGAGGAAAGAGTGCGATAAAGGAAAACAACGAGTGGTTCTGAAAAGAAGTAATTAAATATGAAAACAGGGAAATACTGTTGGAAAGTGGAAAGAAAGATGAAAACAGGGAAATACTGTTGGCAAGTGGAAATCCATTTAGAACAGGTTTATTAAGAAGACTGGCAACTTCACTTTTTTTTCCCCTTCAGGTCTATTTTGAATGTGCAGGCGGGATAAAATTATAATCTGCTACTTGCTTTTTTTTTGTGGGAGAGAGTAATTTGATACCCCAGTTAATGTTTTTATCTCCCTTCTCAAATCAACACTAATTACTTAGGGAAACTAAAAAATGTCTCAACAAATGCATGAAATGGAATTTTACTTTTCTGGAGATCTGAGACTCCAAGAGGTTGTTAGTGTATATTCTGAGTTATTCAGAGATTTACAAAGGCTACTGGAGCAAATTATTGACCGTATGTTTCTTCAAAATCCTTGTCAAAATCTTTTTCTTACCACTGTCAGGAGGAGTATAAATGCTCTCTGGAGAGGTGGCAAGTTTTATACCATCCAGAATTGTAACAGTACCTAGTTTATAAAAGACATGATAATATGTATAAAATTGTAAAATACATACATTGAAAATATGCAAGGTATAGATCTGGCATCTGTTATAAACCATTTACTTAATAACTCTCATGATTATTTTAAAACTTCTCTATCCATTTGAAATTTACCCAATGTTGGAGTTAAAAATCAGTGTACTCAAATACACAGAGTAAAAGAAGTAGGACTTAGGTTAGGAACAAAAAACTTGGTTTTTTGCAAAGCAATTGATACTCTTTGGCATATTATTCCATATGTAAATTTTCATGCAGCTGTTCTGAATTAAAACCAATGAGAAAAGCAAGCAGATGCAAGTTGCAAACTCATATATAAATTGATAACAGAAACACTTCTTTCAGAAGCATAAAAAAGAAAGTGTACATTGACTTTCTGGAGTACAGGCTCAATTTGACTCTTCATGCCGTTGTACTCAATCATATACTGTAAATCTGTGGAACAGCAGCCATAAAACAAACAAAGAGTGTTGCAGGAAGCCTGAGTATTTCTTAGCAAGAAATACACTGCTTCAATGCAAAAGGGGAAAAAAAAGGAACATGTGGAGCTTGTGGCTTTACTTTGCCGCAAAGCCCTGGAAAGGACCCTGGTATCATTTCTCAGTCCCTTGTGTGGTCTATTCGTTACTCCCTGAATAAAAGTGAATTGAAGTTAGTTCTTTATTCATGGATGATAAGGCATCAGTCCTGCCTCCTCTTTTCTCTGCCATCCTTCTCCTTGCCCCATTTGCTGTTTCATGTATATAACTCTAATTCCAACCCAGAAATTAGATTTTCTTTTGAGTAAAACACCCAGATTTCCTGCTTGTACATTATAACTGGATCTGAGTATCTTATGCAAAACAAAGCATTTCTCTACTGAGGCTTTTGTAATATCACAGCTCATTCCGTACAGAGGCAGATGGAAGATCCCTGGATGTCAGTCACAGACTTTTCTGTTCTGCAATGCTCTTCAAGCTCATTGAACACCTGAATCCAAATGGTACCGTACCATTCTGTACACTACTGCCTTATGAATAACATGGATACAGTAGTCTTCTGCTGACCCAGATTTCTCTTTTTGAGTCTGTACTTGCAGGCACCATCGCTGGAAGTCCCTGTCTCTTTACATCATAGGAGATACAGTTCTTTCTATAAGACACCACATCCCTGTACTTGATAATCTATAACACTAGGCAGTGAGGTGGGCATTGGGAAAATACTGCTCTGTGAACTCTGTATTGGCAAGGTGGGGGGTTCCCTTTTTATAACACAGCAGCACGTGCAGCAGTTTGTTGTATCTATCATAAAAAAGAATGATTTGAAGGTTACCTCTGTCTTATGTATCAAACCACTCACAATCTGCTTCAATTATCACAGCAATGCACAGCTGAGAGTTACTTTATCTTGCAGTGAAGAGAATGGGTACAGAGGATCAATAGGACTAAGCACAAGTTTCACAAATGCAATACATAGGGCAGAATAGAAAATTATAATTTCTGACACTATATTTAAACAGAAGAGATGAGTTTTTAAGCAGTGAAGACAGATATTATTTTTTACCATTAACTCTCCCACCCCCAATTATCAAGAAACAGTCTAAAGGTGACCCAGTGGCTACAAATTTATGCTCCTTCTTTGTATCTGCATGTAAAATGGCTTTTTTCTTTTTTTTTTTCTTTTTCCTTAGGTGCTGATAAATGCCAGAGACAGACAGATATTCTGTCACTATTCTTGAACCCTTCACCATTGCCTCTTAGCATAACTCCACAGAATTCAAGATCTGGATAACTGTAAGATATGATGCAGAGGGGGAATAAGAGGTTATCTTAACTGTCAGGTGCAATTTCTAGTTTTGTAAAAATAAACTCATTAAGCTATCAAACGCTTTGCTATGTTATATTGTAGCTATTGAATGTTTACTTGAGAGTAAAGGAAACTGGGGAAAACATATAAAAGTGATCCATGGTGGGGGCAACTAAATGTGTGGAAAATGCCTCTGACACAGCATGTCGCACAAATGGCTGAAGGATGGGAATGGTGGTTTTGAGAATTATAAAGTATGATGGCTCTGTTCTTGTAATTTCCCCCAGCTACACATATGTGAAAAAACATACTGTGAAAGACAAGTGGCTGAGCAAGGTATAGAAGGAAAATTCTGAAGTTATTTGCACTGTTTTCTTATCCAGGATGTACAAATGATTTATACCCACAGAGATGGTTCTCAAGAACCAGGCCTTACAGCTTCGAGTGAGGAAACCACTCTACCAACAATGTTCCTCTGCTCAAAGGGGAATCAGTTAATTGTAATGAAGGGAAAGGTCTATTAACATAGTTAATAGCACATGGGTACCTGAAATGTTACTGTAGAAAGCTTTTGTGCCAAGGAGGCTTTGGTCTGTTTTGGTTTAGATTATCATATATCTACCATATCATAACTATGATGTGACAAATCTGTTTGGCAGCTTGTTCCATCTCTGGCTGCAGTCCATCTCTAAGGAATTCCTTGTGGGCCACCTGACTCTTGAAGAGATTCAGACTGGAGAGAGAGAAAAATAAAAAAATAAAAAAGAATTTAAGAATGCTTATTTAACTCCATTGTCTATAAAGGGCTCTGATGTGTATCAGTTTTAGAAAACTGTTTTTAGGAGAGAGGAGTCTCTTTCAATTGTTTTTACACAGTATTACGTATATGAAGACAAAGGCAATGAACATAAGCTTGCTATACTTGAAGCAAACTATTTAACTTCTGTGCAAAGCATGTCAATATTGGTTGATTCAACCTTTCATTGACATTCACCCTTTCATTGACATTCACTCTAGGATCCCTTCTCTTCATTGCACTGCTGTATGTGCGACTAAGTAGATTACTTGAGTCCTCCTTGCAAAAATAGATCATTCTGCTTCTATATGTGCATGATGCACGAAAGTCAGAACAGGAACAAAAGATCTATGATTGCCAAGATGCAGAGGCACTTGTATATCCTGACTACTGTCAACCCTAAAATATATATTCTTCATCAGTCAGTACATTGTTATGGTGGAAAAAAAAAAGGTGGAATTCCTGTAAGAGGAATGAGAGAAGTCAGTTTGTGGGAAATACCTAACCAGTACATGGTCCTTCTGCCATTTCTTCTTTAGGATACGTGTAGAGTATTTTCCCAGCATTTATCACTGAGCCCAGAGGACAGAGGTGGATTTATACAGGAGAACAGGGTAGACACCTTGTCTTTTTTTTCTCTGTTTTTCAGAGCATAGTTATCATATATCCAGGCTTCTGTCAGGATTAGAGGATTTCAGTCACTTTATTATAAACTTCTATAGCAGTTATATATTTAAACATCGATAAGAACATTATTATTAGGAGAGACTGTCTATTTTTTCATCAAATCCACTGCATATGATGTAGTGCTGTACTACATGAAAAGATCAAAATATTTGCTCTCTCTCCAAAGGCACAGTTGCAGACATACATGAATACGTCTAAGCAGAATGAGAAATTTTGGGTGCCCTTTGGGTGTTACCAACATTTTTATGTTGATGTGCTTGATTATTTTTCATTATTTGAAACTATAGCAAGTATGAGAACTCTAAATCTAAGTCCCCAAAGCTTTAAAGATAAAAGAAAAAAAAAAGGAAAAAAAATACTAGAAGAATTTTTGACATAGAAACATAGAACAGAATTTCTGGATAGAGAAACCTTTTAAAACTGGTTATATGCCTTTTGTTGAAGAAAGATTTAAAATGAAAAGGCCAGCAGTGCATGTTTTTTTCCTAAACATGTGATCTCTAACTGATGTAAGTCTGATTAAACTGATTTTTATGATATAGAGGTAAATCAAAAGGAAGAAGCAAGGTTAATTCCAAATATCACTGTGTTGAATTCTATTAAGAAAACATAATACTAGGTTGTGTTAGGGAAACCATGACTTTTTAGAATATAGCTGTCAATTGCAAATATATTCAAATTGTTAACACGCGACAAAACCAGAGCTGGATATAGAGCCCAAAATCACATTGTGACCTGAGGCTATCTTGAAAGTAAACAAATTATCCATCCTTTTCAGCTATGAAGACTTTCTGTATTCAGTGCACCTATGATTCCTTTTCTTTCTCACTATTTATAGATTAATATTTATTAAACATTTCAGTCTGTATTTTTGCTGTTCTGTTTGATGTTTGGAAGCTTTCATGAGCAAGAAAGCTGATTTAATAAATAAATAAATTCATTATTTTTCTGTAATCAAAGAATAATTTCTGCAGCTCTTTTTAGGGAATATTATGTGAATATTAGCATTGTGACAACATGCCAACTTTTTTTTTTGGTTCACAATCATAAACAAGAAAAAGAGATTCTATGCCAGTAAGCTTAAACCCAAATATTGTACACAATATATATATGCTAAATGTAAATATATTTTAAAAAATATGCTTGACAATAATTGACCAAAAGCTTTTTCTGTCAGGAATAGGATTCTTAGAGCATGTCCTGACATCAATCCCAGTGTAGTATGCAGTGCTGTGTGCTCTGACTTCATTATGTGCTCAGGTGGTTGTGTTTCCATAACAGAATTGTTCTTTATGTGTACTATACTGATGTTTATAAATTGAGTTTCTCTGAGATGGAAGCTGCTATGTCAGTACGAAGTCTAGATTATTACTGTACAATTACACTTCAGACGTGAATTTACCAGATTCTTCTGGTAAAGGCTGAATCCTCTTTGATAATGTCTCCATTAATCTTGCACTAACAGAGGTACATATGCCCTCCAGTGCCTTGATTCATTAACATGATTTCCATAATGACATACCTGGAATGAAAAAGTTCACCTTTCTACTCAGTAAATGAGTTGGAACAAATGTAGAGAACATTGACCTTACAGAGAGGCTTCTGGGTGATTAAATTGTTGAAACCATGTCAGTAAGTGCATTAGCCACTGTAGAAACTTCCCCGTGGTGCTAATGAAGGAGAGAGGATAAAGATCTCTGTAAACCAATTGTCCATGTGTTTCCATCTGGCTAAGACTGAATGGAAAAATTAAAAGGAGTTTATCTAATCACAAGTCCGTCCTTTTTTCCTCCACTCTGCTGCTGTGGAACAAAACTGGAAAACAGTGCTGATATTGTGAATCAAAAGGCTTTTTAGTCTCACACAAACACTTAGATATACTTAATTTATCTTGTGCTTTGATTTTTCAGAGACCTGATCAGTGGAAATTCCAAGGTGTAATAGTGAAGGGAACCATATAAAAGCTTGACAGATAGATAGGACTGCTAGTTTTCGAGTCTTTGAAAAAACTTTACCTTTCAATATATCTGTACCTCATATCTTCCCATAGATCTAGTAAAGGACAGAGGTCTTTTAGGGGAAGTTAAAGAACATTGAAAGCAGAACAGCTTTTTACTGGCACTTTTAATACATTATCTTTTCTAAGCTTAGCTTCCTGTTTGCAGATCTACAGTTCTTTGCATAATTCAGTGCCCAGCAAGAAATTCTGCATGCCTGTGCACAGAATACTAAATTACAGTCTAATACAAAAGGGAATCTGTCCCTGTGCACATGAAAACTGGGGTGTTTTCTATGCTGTGCTGCTCTTTCTCAGCTTATAAGCTTACAAAAATCATACAAAGACATGGCAATAGCAAATTCACAGGTTCAGTCTTTTAAAAGCTCACAATAGATATAACAAAATGTTCATGAAAGAGTGTTAACAGAGGTTTTCCAAAATCGATTTTTCTTATTCTCTCTGACCACATCTCAGTCAGAACGATACCCTTGTGACCTACAAAACGTCTGAGAGAATAAAAATGCAGCAGCAGCTGAGCAAAGAGCAGAAGATTCCAAGTCAGGAAAAAAGGCAAAAAGAAAAAAAAAAAAAAGAAAGCAAGAGAAACAGGACAAAGCATCTGACTTAATCATATTTCACAGTGTAACTCTGCCAAGGCTGAAAAGTTTCAGTCTTCCTAATGTTAACATTTCTGCCACATAACTTAATAACTTGCACCGTGCCAAGTAATTAATCTTCTAGAAAATACACTCTTTTATGAGACATACTTACATGATGTAATTCATATGGTCCAAGATTATTGTCTACTCTATGAAAAGCTGAACTAATGAAATATTTTTTCCTTATAATTTGTGTCTTTTGTCTCTGACCTTTTCCAGCTGAGTTTTCGTTCATGTCATCTATGATATACCTTACAGGCAAGAGAGCAATGCTGTGCCTACTCTGGAACTCTTTGTGTGCTGATCAGCCAGATAGGATGCACTTGCTGACTTGCTAGAAAGCTGCTGCCAAATGGAGTATATATGGGCAGAAATCTGTTGTCTTTCTCCCAGCAGGACAGCAGTTTATGCCCTACCCTTCATTCTATCTGCTGATTCACAATACTTAAAGGAAGATAATTATCTTCAATCATTCTTTTTCATATACAGCTGAATAGAGATATTAGGGTTCAAATACTATGAAGGGCAGGGAAAGAATAGGCAGATAGAGTTAAATGTGATCTATAACATTTGTTATGTTTGTGGTATATAGTTTGTTCCCTTTAGGAAAACCAGAGAAAGGAAAAACTCAGAAAACCAACCTATAGTTATTGGTAGAGGATAATAGTCTACACAACAACATAGGAAATGCAAATGATAAATTTCTAATCTGATAAAAGTATTTTTATCAGAAAAAAAGGGACATATTTGTATTTATCCATTTACTGAAGCCATTCTAGCAGCAGCAGATCTGCTTCTTGGTTGTCAGCAGAATGATTTCCTTTAATTTCTTTAGGCTTTTTTTCAGACAGGACAATTAAGCTATAGCTCATAGATAGAGGTGTTTTAGGAACAGTCTTAAACACCCTCTGATTCCCACCCCTGCACTACTTCAAAATCATTCAACCTGCTGCGTTAGGATTAGCCTTCTTGTTTAAACAGGAAAGGGCTGGGGTACTTTGTCCCAGACCCAGTTTATTGCAGAACTCCAGAGGAGTTATTCCAGTACAATGCACCAAGTGTCCTGAATACCTGTCCTGGGTTCAGCAGTATCAGCTGTTTTTCTCCTTCTTAGTAGATGGCGCAGCCTGGGAACAACGCTGACAACACCGATGTTTTTCGTTGCTGGTCAGAATGTTCAGTCAGACCAAGGTCTTTGTGAGTATCACGCTCTACCAGGGAGGAGGGGAAGCAGAGACAGGACCCAAACTAACCAAAGAGGTATTCCAGACCACAGCACATCATGCCCAGGATGTAGAACTGGGGGCAGTTACCCGGAAGGGCTAGATCACTGCTTGAGTTAGGCTGGGTACAGTCAGTGGGTGGTGGGTGTTCTCTTCCCTTGTTATTTCCCTTATTATTATTATTACTGGTGGTAGCAGCAGTGATTTGTGTTATACCTTAGTTACTGGGCTGCTCTTATCTCAACCCGTGCGAGTTACATTCTTTTGATTTCTCCTCTGGAAGCAGGGGGGCAGGGGGAAGGGGGGAAGAGGGGGAATGAGCTAGGGGCTGATTTAAGGCTGGGCTTAAACCATGACGGTACCTTGTGTGCCATGGGGCAAGGGAGAAAAAGAGTGGTTGTAACTGAGGTAAAAGACAAATCCTTTAATTACCTTTCCTACTAATCTTCTTGTACATAGATATACCTCCTCAAGAGATACTAAAGTGATACTAATTTTACCTGATAATTTTAGCATTCTGCATAGGTAAAGGGAAATGAAATTCACCTCTGTGTTTTGAATCATTGTGTCTTAATAGACTTTACATTGCTGGTAAATCTTGAATTCTTTGCTCGTGCTAAAAGACAACAATAGTACCTGCTGTCGTTCCCTAGTCATGCAATCATCAAAGCAATGCTTTGCAGAAGGAACCACATTATGGTAAACAAACCTGGTAAATAAAGCTCATGTGGCCTGAAGGAAAGCTAAATTAAGACAGAAAACCAATATCTTCTACATTTGGCCCCATCATTACAATGTCCTGTCAAGTGAGAAATTAATCATTATGGCCAAACTAGTACAAATAAGTTAATTTAAGTTTTTTGTCACTTACCATTGACAATCAGTAATATTTTGGACTCTGCACCCTAGTATGACCATCCCTAGCTATAGGCTAAGAAATATCTTTGGTATAAAAACTCCACCTGATTTGCTTCAAGCATAAGTGTCTGGTTGAGCAGTAAACATCAGTGCAATTGAAAACTACAAATCGACAGCTGTGACTAACAACACACAGATCACATGCTGTGTAGTTGTCTTCCACGTTACGTCTCTTGCTGGTACATGTCAGTTATTCTATGCAACAGCAAAGAGGTCAGATATGTATAGGAACAAAAAGACATTTTTATTGGCATCTATACACTCCCATTCTATTACACAATTATACACAAATGAGGTGAAGCAATTAACTGCATTCTCTCCCAGTGCCTGTAAGTCTCTCAGATCTACAGCAATATGTTTCACATGAAAAAGTCAAAATAGAATTACCACAGCTGATATTTTGTATGTAAATGGTGGTTGAAAATATATTTTACTTTAGTGGAAGTTTTGGAAGGTGAAAACTGTTCAGGAAAAACAGGTGTACTCGCTGTGCCTCAGAACACTAGCTGCCTTAACCAGGTACAGGGCTTTAGGAGGAAAGATCTGCTGAGAGCATGATAGCACAGGAGCTGCAGAGTTCTAAAATTCTGGAAGGCCTCTCTGCAGTTTCAGGCAGTACCTTCTGTCTGTCTGCATTATGTGAGGAATCATTCCTTCAAAATGCTTAACATTGGAAAGATTTAAAAATATTTCTATATCTGCTCCAGGGCTGCCAGCTGAATGTTGAGCCTTTTTAACATTCACCCAGTGAGTCTATGTAATTAAATGCCAGCAAACTTGCCTAACAGTAATAAAACCCAGTAGTTTTTTTCAATATTTTCAAGTATATTGTGTGATTGAAATGGACTATCTTTTCTCATGTACAAAGAGACTTGTGTGAAACTTAATCAATCTAATAGTCATTACTAATAAATATGTGTGTGTATAACTAAAGTACTATGGAACTTGATAGCTGAGACAACAGAGGCGGCAACTGAAAATGTAGGACTTTCCAGTATAAAAGCAGCTTCATAGCTTTCCTTAGGTGGGCACACTGTTGGTGATACTGCTTGGTAAAAGTGAATGAATGTGTCTCTGAAAGAAACATGAAAAGGCAGAGGAGTGGAGAGGAAAGCAATTGAGAATGCAGTGAGAACAAACATTGAGAATGTAGCTTTGTAAGTAAACAGGATGACACGAGGGAGATACCTGACTATTATCAGCTCCACCTCCTACCTGAAACGGCCCTTGGGCTAACAACATAGGTCAAAAAAGGGTCCTTTTTATATTTCTCGAAATGTACTTGTTTTCAGGAGGGCTCTCGTCATTGGTCTCTTTACAAGTGAAACACAGTTCCTACATACCTGAATTTCTGTGTAACACATGTATGTCTGCATTAGAATATGGTTTTCTCAGAAAAGAAAAAACTTACAATGTTTGTATTGTATATTCAAAAGATCTATATTACAAGAAATTTAGGATTGGAGACTTACACAACCAACACATAAAAAATGTATGAACTGTGTTTGAAGAGTCTCTTGTCCTGTCCTCAAGTTACTATAGACTGCCATGGTCTTAAAAATTTTCCAGAAAGAAGAGAAGCAATGAGAGGTTTCTTAAGAAACCCACCAAATTAAAGTACTATTAATGGAACTTGTACAATCGTCCTTTTATCTGGCATACCCTGCTGCAGCCATGGACAGAATTGAAGAGTGCTTTAATTGTGCCCAACATTTCTGTTGCCTTGAGAAGAAGCCACTGAGTAGAATTAAGTAATTTTTTCTTAATATACTGCCAATATTTCAAGAATCTGAGACTGCATGACTAATGATAGGACTTGGGCATGTGGGAGTGGTGCTGAAAATGGAAACCGGTTACTGTATGTTCTTACTGGTTTGTAGACTACAGTCGAAACTACCCTGTTTAATGTGGAGATATCTTTTTCTGTGTTTTTTTGGTTTTTTTTTTTTTTTCTTTTTTTTTTTTTTCTTTTTTTTTTTTTTCTTTTTTTTTTTTTTCTTTTTTTTTTTTTTCTTTTTTTTTTTTTTCTTTTTTTTTTTTTTCTTTTTTTTTTTTTTTAAGTTTTTTTTGTTTTTTTTTTTTTTTCAAAACAAAGATATCTTCATTCTTTTTTCTGATGAAGTTTTTCTTGCTTGTTTGTTTGTCTCACAAGGGGATTTGGTGGTTGTAGGGAAAAACCCCACAATTTAAAGAAGATGAGATAAGGTGGCTAGTCACCCCAAACATTATCAGTGAGTGTTCAGGTCAATATGATTTGTTCAGTTTAAAAGGGATCCCTAATTGTTTTGGGCCGGGGTCTTGTAACAACCAGTACTTGGCAGAATATTACTTCATGTCAAAGGAATAATACAAGCATAGCTTACCCTGCTTTGAAACAACAAAGTTAATGACAAAATGAACTTGGCCTCTTGAGCGTGAAGGTCCAGGGTTTTGGCCCTATGCACTTGCAGTCACAGGGCTATTCTTGCTCCCTTACAAATAAATGTAAAGAGATAAATGTTTAAGTGAGAGTCCAGTAGGTTTTAACATAAAGAATTATTGCTTTTCTGCATGAAAACTTCCTTTTAATTACTTTAGGCTTGATCAGGAATTAAACTGGCCTTTTGCATGTTTGAAATTTGTACTCTTTTATGCTCTCCACTACAACTGCCTAATATCAACAGATGTAACAGCGTCCTACTGAAGGAGAAAAAGCCAACACCACGAAGACCCAGATCCTCTCACTGTCCTGCAATATCACATTTTCCTATTCCTTATCCTTATTCCTATTAGATACAACTCTATTTTTATTGATGTTTTCTGTTGATTTTAATGTGTGTTGTATAAAGCTCCTTAATAGTTTATTGTTGTGAACTTTTTCACCTCAGTCACTGGTCAGTGCTCACTATGTGGATTTGATGAGAATGAGGCAGTTGCAAGCACAGCAAGGTGCTCTTTAGATGCATTTGCATATAGTTGCAAGCACAGCATCTCATAAAACCTGCTCTAACCTGTGTTTACAGACTTTTAGGCAGTGAAGAATATAATTTAATTCCCTTTGAGATTTCTTCAGGAGGAATTGGCAGCCCATCTTGCTTTGGGAAGATATTTGGCATGACAGTATATTGATGCTATAGACTTTCTTTCTCACTTCCAGTGAGAGACGCTTACCACTGAATGATCAACGTAATGACAATCCTTAAAGCATTAGAATGAGGCTCCCAAAACTGATAGGGATTTTTTGCAACAAAGTCAAATTGTTTTCTGTAAAACATTGCACTGAACATAATCCAATCAGCCCTTTTCCTTAAATGAAATATATACATTGAATTAAATTTTTAAAGATAAATACTTCTTAAATTTAACTTGACAATATGATAACACAATATGATGCTGTATCTTGATTACATATAAGACAATAATCTGAATAGGTTAGAAAACTGTGTACAAAATTTCATCTATCATGCTAAAAATCCTTCTGTATAAAACACGTGTTTTCTTAGAATCATTGAAGCAAAACTTATTTAAATTGCCTCAAACTCCAGTACTCTGCCTTTTAGAGTCAGATTTAGTTAGCTAAAACGTACTCCATCTAAAAGACAGATTCATAAATGGGCAAAGGTATTTTTTTCTGCATAGTATCACTTTTAAAAACTAAGCTCAAAGATAGATTCCTCAAACTGCTACTTAACTCTATCTAGTCCTGCAGGTATTTCAATATCCACTAGGAAATCTTTCTGAACAGCAATATGTCTGCTTCTGGCTTTATTAGAGCACTGAGCAGAATAAATAGTTGGGAGATTCTTGCTTTGTGTACCATTTGTTTACATTAGAATCACAGAATCATAGAATGTCTCAAGTTGAAAGGGACCTATAAGGATCATCCAGTCCAAAGCCCTGCTTTTTTCAGGACCACCTAAAACTAAATGATGATTGAGAGTATCATCCAGATGCTCAAAAGTACTGAGCCAAGATTCGCTTTTCCTGGGTGAACTGCATGACTCTATAGCTACAAAGTTGTTTTGAGCAGGGTGGAGCAGCTTGCAAAAAACAAACCAAAGATTTCTCCTTTGTTCTGCTCTCGCACTCTTGCACAAAGCCTGATAGCTATGGAGGCTATGGAGTTCTGGTAGATGGGAATGTGCTGTTAATATCTCAGGAGGGACAGTTACCGTCCATCTCCCATCTCAGGGAAAGCGGTAACACATGCTTGAATCTACCATGTCTAGTGGGCCTAATGTTCTGTCAGGACAAACAACCACGATTATTTTAAATCTCATGAGAAATTTTATTGTTTCTGTTTCTCTACTGCCTTTGGAAAGCTGTTCCAGAATTTCTTTCATCTGACAGGTAAGAACTTTGAATAATTCTTTTTCTGAGTTTATCCCATAACCACTCTTTTTCGTCTTTTGTGAACTCTGCCTGTTAGCTTAAACAGCTCTCCTATCTCTTATGTTTAACTTTGTGATGAGTTTATATAGAGCAAACATATATCCTCTTGGCCTTTCTTCTAAAAGATGCAGGAACCCAAGAATTCTTTTAGTTTTCCCTGTAAAACTTCTGATAATAGTGGTTGCTTCCCTGTCTACTTGATCCATATAGAGAGTGATTATTCTTGAGCATGAGTGACCAGAATTATGATGGAGTATGTAAAAGAAAATCTTATATAAAGTAATGAGTACTTACCTACAAAAAATTTCCACACAATATCTTTCTAAGATGATTTTGCCTTTCCATGGGGGTGCATTGTACTATTGATTATGAGCCATGACAAATTTATCTCCCCTTTCTCATTTCCATCTGCTTGGTTCTTGTGCATAATGTAAATTCATGTAATGTAAATAATGTAAGTTTCTGCTTGTATAACTTCGCATTTTTGCATTACTTGTTTTCACCCAAATTCTATTCTTAGACTTCTTAGGCTGTGGCACTGAGGCTCTACTTTCTGGTGTTTTGTGGGACCTACCTCAATCAAATTTCAGTAATGAAATTTCAAATAAGAGAAGGTGAAGCCTGTTTTCAACAGGTTTAAACTGCTGGACCCAGTTTATCATTATGTGTTATTCCTTTTTCTCAGTCACTGTAACTCAGATTAAATGTCTTTGATACAGTTATGAATAGTTATCATAGGACCCTTTTTCTGTTCAATTTAGTTTAATTGAGTTATGGAGGTATAAGTTTGGATTAGCATATAAAGCAAACCTTGCAACATCCATCTATCTAATTGCAAGTCTTATTTTCTCTTAAAAGGGAAATACTTCATGAAGTCAGAGAGTGTGCATTTATTATTTGAACAAGCATTTATTATTTGAACAAACAGAAACCAACATACTTAAATAATGAGATTCTGTATTTTGCCAGAATTAATTTTTTTTTTGTTTGTTTGGTTTTTTTTGTGTTTGTTTGTTTGTTTTCTGGTTTAGATATACTCGAGTTAACCTAAAGGATAATTTCTGTTGTTTGTAGTCTAGGATTAGCACAAAAAAAGGGTCCAATGATAACTATTCATAACTGTATCAAAGATATTTAATCAGTCTTAAGTAATTTGCTGAAAGTCTGAAGCCTGTTTAGACTATTTTCTGATTTAAGTACAATATAGACAGGGAATAGAAAGCTTGTGATATTAGAAACATTTCCCTCTGTTTGCAGTGATGATTTTAAGAAGAACAGTTTGAGTGAAAATTTGTAAGAAGAAACATGGAGTGTGCCATCATCATATGCCCACTTATTGACACCAGTGACCTTGAGTGAGGCAGCACCACCAACAGTGGATGAACTGACTTGTAATCTCTGAGAGTTCGAAGACAATCTCACCCCTTCCATCATTTAAGCTGTGGAAAAACCATCCCAGGAGCTCAAACAATTGAGGGATGATCTATCCAGCTCCCCACATGTACCAACCCACTTCTCAGCTATTAACAGAAGGTGCCCTACTGCCCGAGAGAGAAGACATGGGAGGTACACACCATGGGCCACCCTATGGTGGAGGAGTAGAAATCTTGTGATATTACAAAAATTTCCATCTGTTTGCAGTGATGATTTTGAGAAGGATGGTTTGTGTGGGAGCTTGTTAGAAGAAAGGACTGACCTTGTTGCTAATGAAAGAACATGCAATTGGTTAATCAAAAGTTAATGTAAAAAACAAATTGTAATTAGATATCTCTGAAACTATGCCACAGAAAAATACAACATTTCACCAAGGTAAAAATGATCTTAAGATGACACAGATTTGAAATCTTTTTCTGGTATAGAATTTTAAAATAGCTCTCAGAATTTCAAAATATGAGAACATTCTAAAATGCTTCTGAGGTCCTAAAGCTGCCTAGGGTCCTAAGAACCTTTCAGGCACATCCAGATGGAGTTTAGGATCAGCAGCTGCTCATACCTCTGAGACACCAAGGTTGGTTTTTTGTGAGAAGTCTGCTGGTGTGCATGCAGCAGTACAGTCAGGTATCACACAGTAAATTTGCTGTCTGATCTCTGTTCCTGTTCTTGCTCTCGGTGTACAAGTTAGTTCTCTTGCCAGTGTAAAGTCCTCTGAACAGCAGCAGATTTAGAGCTGTTGTAATTAGTCCTGCACTTGCAACCACAGTACAAAACCTGATCATCTGCAGATGGAAATTCTAATACTAGTTACTGCTCAGAAGTATAGTTATCTAGATTTAAGCATGGATACAGCTTTTTAACAAACACCCACATTTTTGTAAGTGTAATTTTCAGAATTAGAATTTGTCTGAAAAATTAAGTGTAACCTGTGAAATATCAAATTGGGCAGTGACAAATTCTGGACAAAAGCCACACAGCTTGTTTTTAAACAAGCGGTTGAGCTTAATGATTGTTTTCCTGTCTGTTAGCACTGAGAAAGTTCTTTTGAGTCTTAGGTAGAGAGTTATGCTGTCATTATTTCTGGAAATTTAAACTTTGTTTTCACGTTTTATAAAGTTTATCTGACAATTCATAACCTCATTTTAAGAAGACCATCTGGCCACTGTTTATCTCTGATCATACACGCCAGGAAGGAAAACTGTAAGTAACGAATTTTGTCAAACCAGATGGAGTAAGCATGATTGATGAAGAGAGTATGACACTAATGTCTTCATTTAGAACCAGAAAGACTGCAGGATTTTGCACTACATAAGACAGCTACCATAAGGAATTAGAGCTGGGCACTTTCAAAGACAATAGGAAGGGATCTGGTGGTTGGAAACAGGGTGAAAGTCTTGCGCAAATCTCTGCATTTCTGTTTATCCAAAGGCAAATACTTCAGAAGGAACCAGTGAATATTTCTGTGAAGTCTGTAAGGAACTGGACTTCTAACTACAGATGTACCACATGTAAAGTTCAGTATGGTTTTCAAAACTCACACTGAGGTAAATGGCATGAGAATTTCACCAAAAATGGCAATAGAACCAGGAAGCAAATGGACTGACTGCAGTAAAACACGAGGCAAGAGGACATCCTTCCTTTTTGAGAAGGTAAGCAATATTGTTGAGACAACTTGTTCTTGAATCTCCTGCTGAAGCATGCTGAGTACATTAGTTGGAAAACCTTCCTCATCCTTCCACCCTGCCAGGCAGAGTGACACACAGTGGCACTCATCAGCTCCATGGACACCCCTGGGGGCAGTGGGTGCTGTTCGGATTGCTCTGCCAAGATTTCCCCTCTGGTCCCACTCATATTCTTTAGCATTTTTCACTGATGGCCTATAGAAGCAGTTTTTTTCCCTCTCTTTCTATTTCCTGTTACACTTTGCTTTCCAGGAGGGCTTGAAGATCTGGCTAAGGCTGGGCTAGTGCCCAAGAGTCAAAGGGAAAATGAGGAAGTAAGTGTAATGACAATTCCTTTTAAATCATCAGAAGTTAGACATCTGAGACCCAACACAAATATAAATAAAATGAAAAACATTGTGTAAAGCGTTTTTCATAAATTTTCCTCAGTTATAATACTGGGGTGAGAGAAGGAAATTGTAAAAATAATAGCTATCAATTTTATATGCAGAACTGATTTTCAGAATTACAGTTTTTCTTTCTTTTTCTTTTTTCTTTTTCTTTTAAGAAATAAACCTGAAATTTGTAGCAGTGTCCTGTAAGAGCAGAGACAACTAATTCCCAGCATTCTACATTAAAATAGAATATTCCACTCCTTTTTATATTAAATTTTAGAATGAAGCTTTTAACTAATTTGAAGGTGACAATTCAGAGGAAGATCTAGGACCAGAAACAACAATTTTGTATGAGATTTCCAAGCAGCAGGTAAGATGTCTCTGGAAATATGCAGCTGTTTGGATAAAATACAAGAAATAGAGCTCCAGCTCCAGGAACCCTGAATACCAGCACCTGCTGTGCAGCTGGCAGTGGGAAGCAATGAGGCCAGAGTCTCAATCACTTCAGGGTAGACAGAGTTAGGTAGAGGATCTATGGCTTCATGAGGCAAGGAGTTATCTCTATGGGAAAGTTCACATCAGATCTAGGAGGGTAAGAATGAAGAGCAGAGACAGTATCATAGAAATCACTGAAAATGATCACTCCAATATCAAAAATAAAATCACTTTAAGAAAGATGATTGTGTAAGTTCCTCAGAAAAAAAAAATTATATAACCAATTAAAACATACTTTTTTGTTGTTTGAGTCAATATAATTTTACATTTCTGTTGCTACATCCTCTAAAGTGAGTCTGTAGATATTAGCTTTCCATACTACTGACATGAACTGTCAAGCACTCCAAGAAAGAAGTTCAGCAGTAAATATGAAATGAAAACAGGAATTCAAACTCATTGCATCTAAGATACCTCTCTCTCATGTAACAGAATGCATACATAAACATTACAAAATTGATCATATCACTTGTCTGTGTCAAAATACTCTCTTTCCAAAGAGGAGAATTATTTCTTCTCTGAATATCAGAGGTGAAGCACTGATCCCACCAACACCGGTGGCAAAATACTCCTCAGCTTCAAGGGAACAAAAATAGTTTATGTGTCACCCTGATCAACAAGATTTCAGAACTGAAGAATTTTGACTGACATGGACATTTTACAGACAGTGGCATTGTTTAATTTGTGACATCCTTATGTAGCAGGGACTTGGTTACTTCAGTAGCATTTTGCACAAGTAAGGGGAACTCTGTGGAATTGATATCATTGCCTGTGCCACAGTCCAGTGTACCTCCTGACTTGTTACAGAACTTAAGTTTCTGTGGGTTATTCCTGAGTACTAAAATGACCAGTGACAGTGTCTAATGCCCTCTAAACCTTAGAACTGACCCTGGAAATGGTGATACTCTGAAATCAGCAGAAATAAAAAGTGAAATTACATATTTTCAAAAACAATAAGAAATATCTGTTTTTACAAGTGATTGGAACTCTTTAACATTGGCTGTGTATAAATCCTCTGCATTACTGCTGCATATAAATCTTTTGAATCTGCACAAAGTAATCTTGAAACATTTCTAATTTTAACACCTAAGATTAAGTGTCAACCTAAGAATTTCTTACGTTTCTCAGGTTACACTTCTTTCTTCATATGCAACTATACATTTAATAATACAAGGCTGATTTCATATCTGACAAACTTTATAGATTTGAGAATATAAATATTGCTCAATTGAGTCAAACAGAAGATACACCTAGACCAGCAATCTGTCACTGATAGTGACCAATATTGGATACATAGAGAAACAGTTTAAAAATCCAAGGAAGACAGTGCCTCACCACCCTAACAGGAAAGAATTTCTTCCTCATATCCAATCTAAACCTCCCCTGTTTAAGTTTGAACCCATTAGCCCTTGTCCTGTCACTACAGTCCCTAATGAAGAGTCCTTCCCCAGCATCCCTATAGGCCCACTTCAGATACTGGAAGGCTGCTAGGAGGTCTCCACGCAGCCTTCTCTTCTCCAGGATGAACAGCCCCAACTTTCCCAGCCTGTCTTCTTATGGGAGATGCTCCAGTCCCCTGATCATCCTCGTGGCCCTCCTCTGGACTTGTTCCAAGGGTTCCATGTCCTTTTTATGTTGAGGACACCAGAACTGCACACAATACTCCAGGTGGGGTCTCACGAGAGCAGGTGGACCAAATGGACTCAGCAGCATTACAGGGATCAGTCCATGCAATAAGAAATGATCTTTTTCTCTCTGTCTGTGTGTGTATGTGGATGTATATATATATGTAAGAGTGATGATATATTAAAAATGTGGGATATGAGCATGACGTGAATGATAAGGGGTGGATACTGTCCTGGGTTTAGCAGTATCAGGCAATTTTTCTCCGTCTTAGTAGCTGATGCAGATCTGTGTTTTGACTTTTGGCCTGGGAACATAGCTGATAACACCAATGGTTTTAGACATCTCAACCTGTGGGAGTTACATTCCTTCGATTCTCCTTCCCATCCCTCTGGGATTGGGGGGGGGGGGGAAGGGGGGGGAAAGAGACCCGGGGGGGGGGGGGGGGAACCGGGGGTT
>NDXB01016207.1:95267-113135 GCA_002631895.1 Agapornis roseicollis
TTTTTTTTTTTTTTTTTTTTTTCCCCTCCTCTTCAGTATTTTACCTCCAAGAAAGTCATCACATTCCAGAGTATGATTGTCCAGAGTAAGATTCTCATTCTCTAATGAGGTCCTATTTAAATCAGAAAAAAAGGGGAGATAAGGAAGAGAGGTTATTACATAAATACTGTGATGTGATGTGATATTATATTTGCTTTCTCCCCATGACACTACACCTATGACAGTCCTGCCACTTATGGGGAAGACATGATGCCACTTAAGTATTCTAGGTCTTGTGGCTAACAGTCACCACTGAGACCCTTTCTGGAGCAACTCCAGTAACATGTCTCTGTTCTTTATTTTTGGTAAAACGGAGAATTTAAATGCTGGTTGACTGAATACAACATGATTTAGGAACAAAAGCCATTCTTTCCATGTCAGTGTTTCAAATCTGTGATAGCACAGATTCCCTTCTGTCAAACATGGATAAAACCTCTTGAGGTAATGACCCTACTCTGATGTTGAGAGGATGAATTTGCCATGTATAAAATGACTGCCATAATGAAAGAGACTTCGTGAGTGCTGAGGCAGATTGCCCCATTAAAATAACCAAGATTAGAAGTATGTGTCTGCTGTCATTTAAAAGTAAATAATTAAGTCCTTAATGTCACGAATTGATTTTTAGATTTGCATAGGACTCTTCTTAAAAGAACCCTGTTTTACCCAGATTGGTACCAATGATTATGATCTTCCGAAAGAATTCATCAGTGAGGTTGAAGTTGCTGTCTTTTATCTTTTACCCTTTGGTTCCTATTCCATTATAGACATTGAGAAAGATATCTTTGATTATTTCAAAGTTCAGGGTTATTTTTCCTTGGATAGATTGTGTTTTTACCAGAGTTGTAATAGTTGTTATTATTTTTCACCTTTGAATTTATATTTCTTGCTGGGGGAAAACAACACGCCTAAGTTATATATTCAAAATACCAGATTTCAGACTTCCTGAATGGTGTTTCATCAAGTGTATCTCTATCTACAGACTGTTTAAAAATCATAAAGCAAGTTGTTTGACTGTTATGGTATTCTTGTTAGTCTATTGAATTCTATGTGGTTTAGAAGTATTCTGGTTTCTGTCTGGAAAAGGGAGAGTTCATTCTTGTCTTTTATAACTGTATGCTATTATAATATAAATAATAAATCATATAAAAGCTTCAAATATTTCTCTTGTTACAGGCAATTTTTTTTTCCTAAGAAAAAGCCCAAACAAAAAACAAAACAAGAGCAGACACAACTAAATTATTTTTTTAGATTTCTTCTACATGTTTTAAAACCAAATTAATTTAAAAATCTGAAAGTTTTTGAACAAGAATTTCAACTACATGTTACATTAAGGATTTCAAGAGCTCATTTGAATGGTTTAGACTTTTCCTAGGTAGAAGTCAAAAGAACTGGCAAAATACCAGAACTGAGAATAACACACAGACTATTGCAGTGCCAGTTGCTGTACTTGCTACAACAGACCTAAATGGGTTATTCTTAAGCCTCCATCGTGAATATATATTTAGCATTTTTAAAATACTTTTCTTTGGTTGTGAGGTGGTTTTGTAAGATCTGTTATGGAAATCTAAGGCACAGAAAAATCTTTGAAATCATCAGTGCTTGAACATAAGTAATGAAAGCAGGCTTTAAATTGTCTTGCAAAAAAATGATACTTCCTGCTGAGCTGACCCCTTCTATGACACTATGTAAGTGGATTTTTTTCCTGTTTATGATCTCTTATTTGTCTTAGTACACTTCAAAGCTGTGTTCTATAATTTCAGACAGCTCCAGAAGCTTTCATCTTCACGACCTTGTATGCTTTACTTAATTAAGTGATGTACAGTTTTTAAGATCTGGAGTCCGGACATAAAGGATTACATTAAATGACATAGAGCTTATCTGATCTGAGGTGCCATATGATGTGGTTATTCTCATTTTGATCTCAGTTAAACAATATGTTCCTAACTACCAAACATAGATTACTTTTTCCTAATTTTTCTCACATACAAGGGATTATTTCTTGTTATGAAGCAGAAATTTTACAGTAATTTGTTTGGACTGCATATAGTCTGAATATGTAAAAACTGTACTCTGAATACACAAGATATTATCTATTTATATATATGAATACATGCAAGAATACTTCTGTCATGGAGAAAGAAAAATGAATCTTTTAAATGAAAATTTTTTTCGACTTTCAAACAAAACCAGAAGTCCACTTGATTGACAAAAAGCCATCCTAAACCCACTATGTACATGGAAAGAACCCTCTGCCTTAAATATATTTCTAATCTGTTTCAGATGCCAAAATAATATAGATCTACTTTCAAGAGCTGCCTTCACAGAAAGTTATACATAGGTTGAAGTAATATGATGTAGTATATTTAGTACTGATTGACTTTAAATGCTACATGATAAACACAAACCCCTTGTAGGGAATTTTTCTCTTTGTTCATCTTTTTTTTGCATTATCCATTACTGACAATCTGTTAAGAAAGTAAGAAGAGTAGCATTTTATCTTAGCAACAACTTTCTGAAGCTATCTGCCTGAATCTGTTGATGTGACACAGCAAATGTTAACAGTGAAAGGAAAGCTAGTATTTATGATACTCTATGCTAGCAGAAAGTTATGTCATCTCAATATGTGTGTCATCACAAAAATGATTTCTCTGATTTTAACCCTAAAGTACTAACTTTGAGGGCAACACCTGTGTGTTAGACAAGCTTATGAGCATATTTAAAAGTTTGTCTTCAGAATCTCCCTTTGTGGTGCAGAAGATCATGTTAAAGCAAGAGTGCTAATGCTACCTGAAAGTAGAAATTTTTATCCAATGTTATATTAGAATCAAGTGCAAGGTCCTACAGCTGGGTCGGAGCAATCCCAGGCACAGCTACAGGTTGGGCAAAGAGGAGATTCAGAGCAGCCCTGCAGAGAAGGACTTGGGGGTGGTGGTCGATGAGAAAATGAACATGAGTCGACTGCAGTGTGCACTTGCAGCCCAGAAAGCCAACCGTATCCTGGGCTGCATCAAAAGGATCGTGACCAGCAGGTCGAGAAAGGTGATCCTGCCCCTCTACTCTGCTCTCGTGAGACCTCACCTGGAGAATTGTGTGCAGTTCTGGTGTCCTCAACATAAAAAGAACATGGAACTCTTGGAACAAGTTCAGAGGAGGGCCACGAGGATGATCAGGGGACTGGATCATCTCCCATACGAAAACAGGCTGAGAAAGTTGGGGCTGTTCATCCTGGGGAAGAGAAGGCTGCGTGGAGACCTCCTAGCAGCCTTCCAGTATCTGAAGTGGGCCTATAGGGGTGCTGGGAGGGACTTTTCATTAGGGACTGTAGTGACAAGACAAGGGCTAATGTGTTCAAACTTAAACAGGGGAGGTATAGATTGGATCTAAGGAAGAAATTCATTCCTGTTAGGGTGGTGAGGCACTGGAATGGGTTGGCCAGGGAAGTTGTGAGTGCTCCATCCCTGGCAGTGTTCAAGGTCCGGTTGGATGAAGCCTTGGTTGACACGGTTTAATGTGCGGTGTCCCTGCTTATGGCAGGGGGGTTGGAACTAGATGATCTTACGGTCCTAATTCTATGATTCTATGATTCTAATCTGTTGACACTAATTTATATCCTGAATTTGGTTGAAATGTAAGGAAAATGCTGAATTCAGAAAAATTGTGGTTAGAAAATGTAAAAATATAGCTATGCACTTAGTTACAACAAACAATCAAACACTACTTATATTTCAGCATTAAGGAGATTTATTTTCACTTGTCAGCACAACATATTTATCTGGCTTTGATGTGAAACAAAATCTCTCCATATTGTCTCGCAGGAGTTGTGGATCAAGTGGCTGACTGTGTGGGCTAGCCTCCTCAGCTGAATTGCCTGTAAGTCTTCATGATGTAGAAGTTGTTCACCTTGGATATAAAATGCAGCACAACGGCTTAACATAAACTTGCCTCCTTAAATGAGAACTCACTTGTATAACCTGGGCAAAGAAATGCCTCCTTGGTGATTCTGATCATGCTTAGGTATGATAAAGTTAGTTAAATTCACATGCTTATCAAGTACAACAGAATTATTTAAGGATATTCAGACATACTTGATAAATTGGGAAATTTGAAGATTAAAAAAAAACAACAAACAACAACAAAGAAATAAAGGTTAGTGCTTCAGATTAATGCACAGGCTGGTGGTTTTTTAAGGTTCAAAGAGATCCAGGCACTTTAAAATGTCAGTATATGCATCTAGTTCTGTCTGCATATGACCCAGAATTCCTTACATAGGAGAAATTTTAATTTGCCCATCAAATGATTCCTTGACTAACCCTGTAAATTTCACCAGTCCCCTAAGTAGGTCCTTAGAATCTTGAGTGGTAGAAGAAATTTGGAGGCATAATTTATTTTCTCCATTTCTTCATTATTTCATCCTTTGGATGGGCCAGTAATGACTGCCAGTGATAAAGGCTTATTGGAAAGATTAGTTACTATTTATATAATGTTTGAATGTATAATAGAATCATAGAATCATAGAATAGTTAGGGTTGGAAAGGACCTTAAGATCATCTAGCTCCAACCCCCTTGCCATAAGCAGGGACACCCCACACTAAACCATGCCATGCAAGGCTTCATCCAACCTGGCTTTGAACACTAATAAATTGAATTTCCAGGCTTTGTTTAGGCAGCAGGTAGAATTATCAGGTATATTCATTTAAGTAGCCATACTGGAAACTAAGCATAGCATCCTATATACTGAATTTATGTAGGGAAAAAATACATACATAGAAGAAATGAAACTGCCTTCTCTGACAGAAAACTATTTATTCACCTCATGTAATGGAAAATAATGAAGACAGATGATTGGTTGGGCTGAGGAAACAGTTGTCAGACAATTATGGAAGGTGAATGTAAGCTAAAAACAACCAGCTAGAAAATGTACATTAGATGTTAAATTCAATCCAACATATGAGCCTGTTGAAACTGATACAGGCTGTGGGAGAAGTTGCTGGCCAGCTACTGACAACTCTACCCCACCCTTACAGGAGGACTATTCTCTCATGGGTAGATCAGCTTAGACACAGAGGTTGAGAGGATTTCCATTTGTAACCAGGTTGTTGGAAAGTCAAGTTCAAAGAGATTGTATGCATACATTTGTGTGTTTGTATAGGACAGGACAGGAGAATTTTCTTTCAGTGTATAATAAAAAGCAAGTGATTAATGATTTAGGATTCTTTTCACACTGAGGTAAAAATTAATTAAAGATGTGCTGCCTTTAGGCAATTCTATGCTTACAGTGATAAATATGGAAATGTGCTGCATTTTGCAGAATAAAAACCATTGTCTTTACAACACACGAAATTCATTGTATCCACATCAAGTTTTATGTAAACACTCTGAAATTCAATTGGTAAGGGTTCAGCTGAATGTCTCTTTGTGATTAAAGAAAAGCAATACTGGCGGTAAAATCTTCAACAGCAGTTACATTTTCTCACTTAGGAAAGAATTGGAAAGACAAGATTTTTTGTCATCTGTGGACATAAGGGCAAGTGAGTGGAAAAAGAAGGATTGACAAAAACTTTCAGTAGCTAAGTATATTACAATTACTCTGAATATGTGGCAAGGTATTTTTGGTATTGTTTATTAAACTTAATGTGTTAGATGTGAGCTCTGAATCTATTATCAGAATAGGCCCCAAATCTCTTACCCCTTCTCTGAAGCTACCAAAGTAATCTTCCTTTTTATTGACATAGAGATGTAATTCCTCTTTTAAATCCCAGTGGCCATCTCTCTATTATCATATTAAATAAAAACTCTTGGTACCAGTTTCAAACTGCAACATAACTTTGAACATAACTGCAGCTTTCTTTTTCTGCATTCTTCTCTATTTTTTCCCTTTTTGTAGTTGCCATCTTCAGGATGTCATGAGTGCTCCTGGTTTTACATTTCCTCCAGCACAGCAGCTGTGCAAGGCTGCCCTAGAACCTGTCCTAGGACCACATGCAGCTCATATCTGCTCCTCTGACTATCTGCTCAGATCAGCCTCTACCATGCTGCCAGGAGTGACTTGTTCAGAAATTGCCTTTGATTTGCTTTCTGCTTGCTCACCTGTCCTTCAGGCTCATAAACCCTGCTGCAGCTTATAATATGATAAAGTAAACCAAGGTAAAACAATAAAAGAAAAAAGTATATTGAAAATCCTCTTCATTAGGAACCTGAGTATGCCCCAGCTATTCATACTGAAAAATGCTTCAATATTCCTACTGATATACTGTTGAGTGTGTGTAGGCCTGTGTATGGCACATGCACTAGAGAATTTAGTTGGTTAAATGAGAACAGAAGTATTCTCAGAAACATGTCTTGTTCCCTTAGGAATCTGAGGGTAAAGGGAAGAAAAAGGAAAGACTGTAACTGAGAGCTAAGCATGTAACTGCTTGCCAGACAGAAAACAGAATTGTCTGCGGAGCCTGAAGTGGGTGGGGAGCTGCCTCTGTGCCCTCCTGCAGCTATGCCTGTATTTTATCTTTTGAGTAAACTATCCTTCTGTCCTTGCTATGTTGACTGCCTATCAAAAGAGACTTTCACAACAGTACCAAGTCACTGTAACTACAGTGACATCAGTGCAATTTCTACCTGAAGGGGCAGCCCTACCTTAAAAATTAAGTCCAATTCTTAAGAATTAAGAAAAGATACAATCAAGGCATGGAGAGAAAGATATAGTGGGTTCATGCATATAAAGCAAAACACAGTTATCATTTTTGGCATGAAGGAAAATTGTCCTGTTATATGGGTAAAGATGATATGAAACTAAAAATTCTAGAAAACTGACAGATGACATTCTAGCACCTCCAAGGGTGAACATTTTGATGTAGGTGTAATGTGCTAATGAATTAGCTTTTCAAATTCAAATAGAGCAAATCTGCCTCATTCCCGTGCTAGAGCACAGAAAGTATTAGTTCAGACCTAAAGACTATCATACACTTTAGCAAACTACAACATGAGTGGAAATTTCCACTTAGTCATAGCAAGTAGATTTTTGGCACAGGGTTCAGAAGTGACAGTAAGTAGAATACATATGGTCTTGCATAGTTTAGGGTCACATTTTATGTATGTTTCGATTGGTGTTGTTGATGCTTGAACAGAAAACCAAAACCAGTTTGAAGGACATAAGAACCTGAGCCAAACTTGCTTGTGAAAAGTGTTTTGAACTAGGTTACAGGAGGCCTCTGACCAAACCTACTTGATAATGTGTGTGCCCTTGGGATACATTGATGGCTGCCCAGCAGATTTTCCTTCTCCCCTTGGAGTGGAACTAGGTCTGTCCTTGAAAATCCTCTTACAAATCTCAGAAGCCAAGTACTATCAGTGGGTGAGGATATAAAATCTGCTTAATTCTGAAAACAGAAAATTTTAAATCAAAATAGGAAACATCGTCTGAAGAAAAGTGAGAAACCAGAATGCTGGAACTGTGTGCAGGTTGTCATGGATCCCTTTTTAGTGGGGAACATTGGGAACATTCACATCCAGCATCCGTCATCCTCAATTACTGTCTGTAGCCACACCAGCCTGTGGGCTATAGCTTAACAAGTGGCTTTTCTATGCCTGCTCTGCAGTTTTCAGCCGGTTCAGTTTTGCCTCTGCTTTTGCAAGGCCCTGATGTAAACAAGATCATTGAGATGATGTAGGTTGAAAAAGAAACTCCTCTTTAAAAAAGGAGAAGAAGTGAGAGGCATTATTGGATATAACTGTTTACACTGGCAAGGGAACTGTGAAATGTCTTAAATGGCCGGCAGCAGCTCAACCTCTCTCAGGCAGGGGAATGAATGAGTGTTTGCACTTACAGGCAGTAATTACAGCTGCTGCTCATTCCCCACTCTGGAGAAATTAAGCTGCTCCTGATTTAAGCTGTAGTTTCATGGTACAAAGTGTTATGTCTCAGTGCTTGTTGACTTTAGTTTTTTCTCCTTCACTCCCTGCAGCACCTCCCCCTCTTTGTGCTGTGTCAGCGCAAGTCTTTGTTCATGTTAGGTGAATTGGGAATTAGGGAACTAATCTGACTTTAAAAAAAATCCCCCGATTACTTCTTTGCCTATAAACCCTGTGACATGAGGAATGAGGACTTAGTGTACAGAATGAAATTACTGTAGCATCCCTTTTGGTGTTAGTAAACTTGGGTTTATTACGCACGTCTAGCAGGCAGCCGTTTTCTGTGCTGCACAGAGATAATGGAGTCACAGAAAAAATGGTGCAAAAAAGCACTGCTATCCATCAATTCCATCCTTTCTGCTAGGCACACTGTCACTAAACATTAATAAAACCTTATTGTTACTCAGCTTTAAACCTCCAATATCAGCAGTCCTATGCCATAACTAAGTACAAATCATATCAGGAAAAAGCATTACCTTTTATATTTTCCCTTAAACAAAGAATATTTCACTCTTGCATTCATCAACAGAAACACTTATTTCAAGATACAGTTTATAAACATTAAAAGAAAATAAGCAAGGCTTATGGGATTTAAGCACACTTTTCATTATTTGTTGGCAGGATTTAGCTCCTGCATGTTACTTCAAAAGTCCTTCTTGAATATATGTTTCTTCAGTTTTGGTATTGAAAGAAGACTGAAAAAAATAAATAAATCTGTCTTACCTGAGCAGCATTTTCTCAAAAAATCAGTGAGACCTGATGTCAATTACAGGATTAAAGAGCTGTACAAACATTGTACAATATGATAAAAGGCATCTTCAATGAATGTTTTCTAGATAGACTATTATTTCTGTCATGAATATTTCAGTTATATTTTTTTTTCAAATTGTCTGTAATTAAGAGGCATGCTAAGAAGAAAGTGGTTATAACTTAATTTCCCTTTGACTGGCCTCATCATGCATTCAACAGCAAATTATTTCTTTTCTTGACACAAACGTGATGTTTGCTGGTGTCAGTTAGTGCCAATACACAGACAGATGCTTATGGACTGATAGGTTAGCACACCATGCATTGTGCTTTTGTAGTGACAAGAAAAATTTGCTCCTTTACAGAAAAAGATTTCTCTTTTCCAAAGAAAGGAAAACACACAAACTTTTTTTGATTTTACTGGCAGATTAACAATTTACTTTTAAATTACATGATCCTTATATGCAAACTCTTATTTTTCACTCTATCATAACCTGTTAACATTTTAATCCCGATGGGGATAGGGTGAGAGAAATCAATAATATTTTGGTTGAACAAATGTCATGCAAGAGGTTTCATAGAATAAGTATCTCATCAAAGAAATCCTCCTAGCAGGGGCTTAGTGTGTTGTGTCCTCTGACAACTATTTGGTAGTCTCTTTAGGATGCACCAGAGCATCTCTATAGAAGGAAAGATGACAAATTCACTGCCCTCAGTATAAATGCTCTAAAAATGAAGGCTTGAAAATCATGATAAAAAAGAATGTTTGCTGGTAAAAAACAGGAAAGAATGGAAAGTTTCACTTATCTGAGAAGAGGAAATTTACTGACTAATAAGAAACCCGGTCTTCTAGGGGTCAGCTGTCAGAGAAGAAGAGCATCTTCAGTCATAGGCTCGCCAAGCTGATGAAGAGGGCTTTAAACTAAAGTTACCACAGCAGGGAAACCTCAGTCCATCCTGCTCCTACAAGTCTGATGCCATTGACAAGATATGCTCAGAGCCTGGAGGGGAATCACAGGCTAACAGGAGATCAGCACAAAGGAATTTCAGCCACTATAGACAGTAAGTTTGGAATTCCAGCTACTCTAGTCAATCAATTGGATTCATCCAGGCCTAACTTAAATACCTCTATGCCAACACATATAGCATATATAACATGCAACAGCTTGAAGTTCAAGTGGAGACTGGTGATGAGTTTTGCTCCTCAGGAGTTGGTACTGGGACAGGCAATGTCCATCTTTGGCAACAACACAGTTGGTGGGGTTGGATGGATCCTCAGCAGGTTTGCTGACAAAACCAAGCTGTGTGGTGCAGTTAACACACTAGTGGGAAGGGGTAGTATCTGGAAGGACATTGACAGGCTTGAGAGATGGGCCTATGTGAACTTCATGAAGTTCAATAAGGCCAAGTGCAAGGTTCTTCATGGGGGTTGGGACAATACCAAGCACTGGTACAGGCTGGGTGGAGAATGGATTAAGAGCAGTCCTGAGAAGAACTTGGGGATGTTGATTAATGAGAACCTCAATGTGAGCCAGAAAAGACAAAGTCCAGAAAGACAACCATATACTGGGCTGCAACAAAAGAGGCATGACCAAGGTCAAGGGAGGTGATCCTGCCCCTCTACTCTACTCTCCTGTAGTACTGCATTTAGCTCTGGGGCCTGAACATAAGAAGGACATGGACCTGTTAGAGTGAGTTCAGAAGAAGGGCCATGAAGAAGGCCAGAGGACTAGAGCACCTCTCATATGAAGACAGGATGAGAGGAAGAAATTTTTACTGTGAGAGTGGTGAGACACTGGCACAGGTTGCCCAGAGAAGTTGTGGTTGCCCCATCCCTAGAAGCGTTCAAGCCCAGTCTGGATGGGGCTTTAAGCATCATGGTCTAGTGGAAGGTGTCCCAGTCCATGGCAAGAGGGCTGGAACCAGATGATTCCTTCCAACCCAAACCATTCTATGATTCTGTGATTATGAAGACTGTAAAATCACTGGGAAATGGGGAAATCATGTGCATTTTATTACCTTCCAAAGCTGTGGTATAGCTAGATCAGTGCAAAAAGTAAACTGAAAAAAAGCCACAGGAATTCCTTGTCAAGATTTCAGCATCAAGCAAAAATGCAGCAGATTAGAAGCATTTGATAGCTTCTGAGTCAGCTGCTGGCAATTGCCTGCATGGTAGTTCACACAGCATCTAGCCAGCAGTTCATATATGCCATTGCTTTGTATATATTATTCTTTCTTTTTTGCTCATATTATAACTTTACAGAGAAGGCTGCACTTTCAGGCAATGAGCAAAGAACGTATCAATAGGAAATTCATAGAGGACTGCTGCATGGTTTAGCAAGATGATTACAAACTGGGGGTTTTATCTGTAATTTTTCAAGTGCTGAAAAAAACTATCTTGAGTAGAATGATTACAGCAAGAGAAACTAATTAAACAGATTTGTGTCCCATGGAGTATCTCAAGTGTAATAATCTCCATGTAAATGTCATTTTCACATAGTCAGAAAAAGTCCCTTTAAAACCAATCCCTCCCTGAAAAATTGTAAATAAACAGTGGAGGCTGTTGGTGGATTTATTTGTTTGAGGGTTGTGTTTTTTTTGCAGCATTCAAACATAAAAAAAAATAAGAAAATTAAAAGTTAAAATTAAGTGATAACCCAACTTTTTAACCTGCTGCTGAATCTTCTGTTTGATGCTGTAGTGTTCTTAAAACAAAACAAGGACTTTATACATTCAAAATTTGAGCATTGAGGTGGCAAAGTCAAGCACTCAGAAGATAAGAAATGTCATTTTAGGTTCCCATCTGCATCTTATTTTGTTACTATCTGGCTGTTTCTGTTATTAGCTATTTTTTGATAACATGTATGAATTCTATTTTTTATTATATTATTTTGGCATATTTAAACACGTCTTCCTCTCCTCTCCCATCTTTCATTACATAGCCACACTGTTAAAAAGTCCTTATTTTTGTAAAAAGATTCCTGACATGCTGTCAGGCTATTTGTACTACTTGCAGCATGCTCTGGAATCACATTTGCAACTGTACCAGGTCTTGTTGTTCTTAAGCAAGCTACCACCACAGGTCTGCATGCAAACATAGTCCCAAACATGGCTAAGCTATTTGAGCCTTATTCTTCATCTGTGTCCTATCACTTGTGCTTGTTTTATCTACACTGTATTATCCATATGCAAAGCAAAGCCTTTCTATGATGCAGAGTGTTTTCAGGCAGCTCTGCATTTCATGCGATAGCAAAGGTATGTGAGAAAGAGCTGTGGTGGTAGGAATGTGAATGGTGTAGACTGCCTCATTGAACCCAGCAAAGCTGAGAGACGTCCTAAGAAAAGGACCAGGCTGATGGTGAGAGAAGGATGTGAACATTATCATTCCTGAACATGTGGCAGGCTTGCAGGGCAGGGCAGTTTGGTTGACAACTAGGATGGAAGTAAAGACTTCAGGTTTTGTGTGTCACCATACTATGGGGTGGGGTAGGGTAGGCAATGCGCTTCCCTGTTACACTGCCACACTACCAGCAAATAACTTATTTTTCTAGTATACTTCTTATACTGCAATCTGTCTGCAAAATATAGCTCTCCTCTACTTAATATTTTCACTTAAAGTAGCATACAGAATTCCTGCACTTTTATGTTTTTTGTAAAACATGGATTTTATTAATTAATTTTATTAATTCAAGAGTAATAATCTAGCACAGAACAAAGGCAAAGGTACTGGGAATTATCAAGTTTAACTGAGCTGTCAAGGTGAATAGACTATACCCACAGGATAATAACCCTAGTTATCAATGTAAATGCAACCTATATGCTCAAGAAGGTGGATAACATATTCTCTTGGTTTCTATACTGTATTACACTAAACCTAGACCACAAAATTTAATGAAAACAAATTTCAGTAAAGACAAATGTAAAAATGTGTCACATCACTACAAAAGTATTGGTTTGAGCTCAATAAACTGCAAGGGTTTGTGAAGTTTCTCAGAGAAAAGAACAACTGAATGTACTTGAGGATAACAGAAGACGGTGCTGAGGTTATTCTTCCCCTGTACTCAGCACTGATGAAGCCGCACCTTGAGTACTGTGTCCAGTTCTGGGCCCCTCAGTTTAAGAAGGATGTGGAAATGATTGAGCGCATCCAAAGGAGGGCAACGAGGCTGGTAAGGGGCATGGAGCACAAGCCCTATGAGGAGAGATTGAGAGAACTGGAGTTGTTTAGCCTGGAGAAAAGGAGACTCAGAGGGGACCTTATCACTCTCTACAACTTCTTGAAAGGAGGTTGTAGACAGGTGGGGGTTGGTCTCTTTCACCAGGCAGCAATGGACAGAACGAGAGGACACAGCCTCAAACTGCTCCAAGGAAGGTACAGATTGGATATTAGGAAGAAGTTTTACACAGAAAGAATAATAAAATATTGGAATGGTCTGCCCAGGGAGGTGGTGGAGTCACCATCCCTGGATGTGTTTAAAAAGAGGCTGGATATGGCACTTGGTGACATGGTTTAGTTGAGATGTAGGGCATGGGTTGGACTTGATGATCTTAGAGGTCCCTTCCAACCTGGTAATTCTGTGATTCTGTGATTCTGTGACAAGGAACTATCCCACTTATAAAACAGGCTAAAATGAAATACGTATTTTCCCAAAAGTGCAGTATGCCTGGTTAACCTGTTGTCTTTGTTGGAGTAAGTTTAGAGAAGTAAATCTACTACAGAGCTGCCCAGGCAATTAGTAGTTAAACTACTGAAGATAGAGATTGGTACAAAAGTTACAAGGAAATGAGGAACCAGCTAAAGCAGAGATGATAATGGATTTTGTTAAGGGGGAAATATTAATGAAATTCCTCCAGCACCATTCTTGCAAATGATGTTATGTAAAATTTTCATTAATAATCTCAGCACAAAATTGAACTTGAACACGGAAAATTCTGAAATTACTCTTCTGAGAGGTATGGGTGAGATTTTCTCTGGGCTACTCATAGGTGCCTAAGCCAGTATGTTAGTGAAAGCAGTGGAGAGAACAAGTCATCTCCAGAGGTTGGCTCATGGCACCTAGGTTATCTTTGTGCTCTGGATAGCTCTTTCAACCACAGAGAGGGAGTCATGATGTGGCAGGTGTCCTATCTTCCCACTGTAGGGAATAATGACATTGTTTATTAGAAACGATTGAAAAACCACACATTCAGGTCTGTTCTAGTTCATGTTCACAATGTTAAAACAGGGCTTAAACACTGGCTGCAAAACCTTCAAGCCCCCTCTGGAAATGTTACTTGAGTCCATATAGACAATTAATAGATAATTTCCTTACACGAAAGGACTCGCCCAAAGGTAGTGTACTTCAAATACTCTATTTCTTAGCTCTTTAAAGGACACTTTTGTCATAAATTTCCTTTTGTTCCCACAAAATACAGTATCTAATGCTCAGTCTCACCAGCACTCACCTGTCACTTCCTTTTATTCCCACAAAATACAATATCTAATGCTCAGTCTCACCAGCACTCACCTGTCACTTCACAAGGTGCCATGTACCTTTTTAAGCACTAGCTCATACCCTCACAAATTAACCTAATTAAATTAAAGAATGAGAAATTGCTTTCAGCTTCTCACCTTCACTTTTGGTGATCCTTTCTGTTGTTTGAAAAAAGCCAAAAACCAGCTCCACCCCCACTGATAATTGTTAACAATCTAGCTGAAAATCAATAGCAAAATACTTGTGGCAATATAGAAGACATTGAGGATTAACAAAAGCCAGTTGTAATTCCTTTGCCTCATATTTATTTATGACTACAGCTCCTGACTGCTTGTTGCTATCCCTATATAACCTCCAGGGTTGAGTGCACAGGGCAGGGATCTTGATCAGTGGGGAGGACTGTTTGGTATTGGTTTCTTTCTGTCTGGGTCATTTCCGTGGTTTGGTTTACACTTTGGGCCCACAGGTATGACAGAACAGGTTACAATTTGCAACTCAGTTTAAAAAAAGAGGCATAAATTCACAGATTTTCTAAACTTTCTTGAATTTAACACAATATAACAGTGACACTAGTCTTCCCTTATTCTTGTTTCCCTGTGGCCAGACCTGACAATACAATCAGATGGCACCTATTGATATATACCACTGATCTCACTGATCAACTTTTGTAAAATACCTGATTTTCTTTTTCTGAAGGGAGTTAACTTAAAGTACTAGTGCAGGTTTGGACATAAAATACCAGTTTGGCTGTCCTATAAAGCATTCCACGCTAGCTATGTGTTACAAGCACCATTGTATATAGAAGTCTGATCATGTTTTCTAAAAGGATTTGGAGAGGGCAGAGAAGGCTATCAGAATCAATAGAAAATACACTATAAGACTAAAATAGGTTTATTTATAGAACTGAGGCTGAGAGCTAGTGAATGTTCCTTATAAATACTCCATGATTTTAACAACAAAGAATGATAGGAGCTGGTTAGATTTTTTTTTTTTTAAAAAAAAGTGCTGCAGGGACAAAGGGATATGTACTTGCAGTGAAGTGTGGAAGAGAATTCCTCAAAAGTAGTGGAGGTAAGAAACATTATGAATTCTAATCTTAAAATTGATCCATCTATGAAAAACATGATTTTGTGGGCATTATAGAATCATAGAATCATAGAATAGTTACGGTTGGAAGGGACCTTAAGATCATCTAGTTCCAACCCCCCTGCCATAAGCAGGGACACCTCACACTAAACCATGTCATGACATACATGGTTTTGTTGCCTATGTTAGGAAGTGTTCTAACTCACTAACTCCAGTGTGGGCATAATCTAGTTTCTTGAATTATCGTTATTTACTCTGAACAAAAGCACTTAATGGTTCAGCTGATATGAAGCAATTAACAAAAAAAACTAGCACCATTATTTGACTGCCTAATTTTGAACTTTGACCCTGATCTTGCAAGAATTTGTATATACTTAAAGAAATTCAAGCATTTATTATGACTGCAGTAAGTAGAAACTCAGCATATTGTGAAACACATAGGTTATAAGGAAATGTGTTATCAGCACCCATATTCAAATAAGATCTCAGAAGACTGTGTGCTGTTAGCAAATAGATTTTTTGATTATTAAGTTTACAGAATGGCATTCCCAGCGGCTGTCACCATGTTAAGGTCTTGAGCTAGTCTCAGTCTGAGCAGGGTGTAGCAATTTGCCAGGCATCACAAATGAGCAGCAGTCATTGATTTTCTGTGTGGAATATGAACGGCAGAGAACTTTGAGGGTTAACTCTGAAATGCAGCAGATAATTTGAGAAAGATTTTTTAAAAATATTTGAATGAGGAACTTCTTCAAAACAACAGATACTGAAATAGAAAATACATAGATAAATTATGCATTCAACAAAAAAGATCTCACATCACATAAGAATGTTTTGTCACTTAGAACATCATGCTGAGATGTCAGAAAACAGAGCAGCCAGAACAATCCATATTTTCCCATCCAGTTTAGCTTCTTTTCAGTCCTGCCCTAATTATTTAAAACCGGCCTTGAAAGAGAGTGTCAGTCCCTCTATTTACACCACCTTTATGTTTTCTGTGGTGGAGGCAGTGAACAAAGTTGCCATGGTGTTCTGTGATTTAGATTGTTATTTTAGGAGTAGGTACCTGAATGCCTAACTAGTTTTGAAGTAAGCTGTTGTAAAGCCAGCCAAATAAAACTACTTGAGAAGTCTGAAAAAGACTGATCCTTAAGGTAAAAAAGTCCAAAATCCATCATCATGCTGCTGACAGTAAGCTACTGTTAACACATGCTTAGTCATATGCCTTTCCAAATTTGCTGATGTCACTGATGCTTCAGAGGTTTTGGAGAGTACAATTCATAAATAAGTTATCACTAAAGTCGTTAATTTCTGGGTTTGGAAAGTCTTTCCATTATAATCAAGAACTTTCTTCCAGATGACAGCCAGAGGCAGTAAAAGAAAGATAAAATCTTTAGGAAGATAGGATCCATGCATAATTGTATGACAAATCATAATGACAAGCTTGGGTTTAGGACCTGTAATGTGATGTATTGAAATAAAATCCATTTCTACATAGTTCATGCAGGAGTACTGCCATTTGCAGTAGCCATCTCTGCAAAGCACAGTATATTCTCTCAGATCTGTAATGGAATGTATTGAAACAAAATGCATTTCTATATAGTTCATGTGAGAGTACTGCCATTTGCAGCAGCCATCTTTGCAAAGCACAATACAAACATATTTTCCAGGGGCATTCATATGGATTTAATACAGACAGTATGATAGGACCTGGATCAAGCCCTTAACATATTTGTGGACAAGTGCTGACATCAAACCTTGCATAAAGATATCTAAAAATACATGATTTTGCATCATTATGTTTTGAGCCATAATTTTTGTATCTAAACAAGTCATTGCAATTCTACCACAGCAGAGTAAATATGAAAAAGAGTAACTCATCCAAAAATCACCCTTTTTATGAAGGAGACAACTTACCCTTACACGTAGCAAAAGAAGTTAACCCTAAATAGCCAGCAGAGAGTATCAGCTGCGCTTAGTATTTGTGATCCCACCTTATGCTTATGAGTATCAAATCTCTTTATCTGTTTTCTTTGCAAGTGCTCGAATGTTTGTAAGTAAGCGAAATAGTCTGCATCTTTAGGGCCCAGTAAATGGCAGGTTCTCATAATGTGAGGTGGGGAAGACAGAGCTAGTGTTACAATCCATTTTGATTGCCACCAATCACCAACCTGGGCTGCTGACTGAGGGAACCTATACCGCTCAACAGTGAGACCTGCCAATTAAGGAAACACTTTCAGTCCACCCTCCAGATTCAGGCTGAAGTAGATGATAGGCAATCCTCACAATGAAAACAAATTGCTATTCTCTCTTATTGAGAGATGCCGAAGCAGAAATATGCCACTGTCACCCCTTGGATTACTTTATTACCAAAGGTTATAGGATGTGTTAAATTTACTTAGAACCTACAACTACTAATAAGCAAAGCTACAGCTGAGCAAGATTTGTCAGGTTTCATTAATAGCTACAGAGGAATCTAGATACCTGTATTTCCTAAGACCTTGTGGGTTTGTGGTTTGTTTTTTTTTTTTTTTTTTTTTTTTTTTTTTTTTTTTTTTTTTTTTTTTTTTTTTTTTTTTTTTTTTTTTTTTTTTTTTTTTTTTTTTCTTTCTTTTTTTTT
>NDXB01016207.1:113181-128644 GCA_002631895.1 Agapornis roseicollis
TTTTTTTATCATGCTGTTTCTGTATCATCTATCTTCTGTTTTCTCCCTCCCTCTGCACCTCATTGGTAATACTGTTTAGACCTCTGGCTCCTATTTCCTCTGCCTGTCAGGGGCAGTGTTGACCTTTATCTGTGAGATCTTGAAGTTCTGTCACATCACCTGCTTCTTCTTCCTTTGTGTATGCATGTGTTTTTAAGTTGCCTAACTCCAGTCAATATGATTATTAGATTAATCTGCCCCTACTTAGATATTCTTTTGTTGAAGCATCAGTTTTTCTTTCTTGTTTCTTCTTTACCTAGGTGTCTTAGTGCCCAAACTTGTCCTGAAATCACCTTTATATAAAGGCTGGACTCAGTCTTCTGGAAATGCTTGAATTTCTTGTATGCATAGAGGTGTGATGGTGGCCTCATTCCTGGGACTTGTACTGGAAGAAAGGAAAATATCCACACCTTTCCCCATGTAACAGGATATCTTTGATCACAAAGCAAGAGAAAATAACTTGCTTGGCAGAATTTGAGTGGGCTGACATCAGACATTGACTTGTAAGGTCAAATCAGTGCTTGTTGTTATATATTACTTTCCTGACATTTTCTAATAAACAATGAAAAATATGAGGAGTATGATAAACACAGAGATACTTTTCTATGTGCTTAAGATTTGAAATAATCACATTAAAAGTGTGGTATGATGTGAAGGGTTTCCAATGCAAATTTGGAAAAGTTTGGCATGATAGCTGTTCCGTGGACTATTTATTACAGAAGACTGACAGGTGGTAGTCATAACCCATCCTTATCCTTCTCAAAAACACTAATTCTGACACCATAAATGTAAGGTTAGAACCCTTTCTTTCAGAAAGTAGTATTGGGTTATACCTGTTTATTGCTTCCCACTGTCTCTTTTCTTTTTCAAACTATGAAGGAACATAATTTGGACTTTTTTAGTATTATAAAAGGAATATAATCTATTATCTATACAATCTATTATCTATAGTAACATTTAGGGGAAAAAAATCCCTTTTACTATACCTGAATTGTAATTAAAAACAATGCAAAAATATTTAGATGGGTGCATTGATTATAAATATGCAGATCTACTGACAACTGCATGACAATAAATAAAAAACTGAAATGAAAAAAATATGGTCTGCTTAAAAAGGAAAAATGTTATAGAATTCTAGTCAAGAAACAAAAAGAAGTTTAGGAGTTATTGTGTAAATAGTCTGCAAGTCCTCAGTGTAGTGCAGTTGTAGAGCTGAAGACAAACATGTTTCTCAGTTTGTACTGCTAAAATCAATGACAAATATACTATTTCTATCTAAAATTGAGCCTATGTCCCACCTTGAATATAGTGTGAAGTACTGATATAATGCAACTTTGCAGTATATGCCACTGACTTTGAGAGCACAGAATGGTAAAAGAAAAATAAGCTCAGACTGTAAGGATCTATACAGAAGAAATGTTTTTGTTAGATTGTATTCTAATTGAAAAATGAGAAGATTCACTGGAATTTACTGAAGTTTCATATTTATGGCAGTAGTTAGTGAATATAAAACTCAGTGGAATTGCTAAAATAAATTACACAAAAAATATCATAACACATATTCGCTAAACTAGTGGAAGGAAGTAAGAAGCAATAAAAAGAGGTTTAGACAAATGATAGAAAGCATGCAGTTATGTTAAGGGTAGCTTTTGAAGAAACCAAAAATAATAAGAGTGCAAGGGTACATTCTCTGGTAGTAAAGACAGCTTCAGATCCTGCTTCCCTTTACTGGGAAGGAACAAGTTGAGAGGCTGGTCTATAAAATAAAATGATGGGAGGTAAAGAACATTTTCTTTTTTTTGTAGAGCCTTTTTTCAGTGATCCAGTGGAGGTGGCAATAAGCAAACAGGGAAGGGCAATGGACAGTAATGAATAGGGCAGTTGATCAATGCGCTAAAACCAGGCTACAAGTTTTAGAAAGAAGCAGATAAGTTGCTACCCTGGAAAGGAAGAGAGGGCTAAAAGCAAAGTGAAAGGTAAAGAAGGCAATGGTTGTGAGCATCAGAAAACATTTGTTTAGTATTTATTTGGATGAAAAAATAAAAGTTGTTTCTCTGAAAACATTGATTTTATGTCTCCATCATAATAAGAACTGAATCTTAATAAATTCATTTATCTTCATAACATGAATTTGATTTGGGAATTTTGCTCACATAGGGGAGGAAAATATTGCCTACATTTACACATGAAGTCTGTGTCAGAGCAGGAAACAGTGAACAGCTTAGTCTTCCCACTGCTGAGCAGCCTTTCCAGTTTGGTCATGCTTAACCTCTAGAAGAGATTTTTGTTGCTGTATTTTGTTTGAGTTTTACACTTCATGCCCCTGAAAGCAGGTCTGAATAAGGGAAGTAGTGGAAATATGCACAGAGACTGGGTTTATGAAAATAATGTTTTCAATTTGTAACCAGGGAAGTTAATAGTGTCAGGAAGCCAGTCACTTTTGACTCCAAGCTGTATAAAAGAATACATATGTACAGAGTGTTTTAGGGAGCTTATAAGGGAAAAGGAATTCATTACTCGTATAGCTGGAAAAAGACTTAAATTGCATGATAATTCAGGGGATTTTGTTTGAATCATGGACCCAAGGTAGCCAACATGCTCTGTGTGGGACAAGTAAAACTCTGGACAGAAGTTGTATTTTTCTTGATTTCCTGCTGGTAGTGGTTTTTGCCCTAAACTGGCTTGATGTGGCAGACAAGCAGAAGACATAATATGTTGCTTTGCAGTAGCTGAGGTGTAGATAGAACTGAAACTGCGTAATCTGGCCTGGTAGCTGAAGGCTGAGGTAAAACTTCACATGAATCTGACCGATTAGGAGAAGATGGAATTATAAAGCAGCTTGTAAAAGCCCCACTGGCTGTGAGATGATTTACTTTCATGCACATGCTCGTGATTTAAGTGGCACTGTTAGTGAGTAAGACTTGTGGACAGAGGAAGCCAGACAATAATTAACTGGGATGCCAGTATGAGATTTCAGCTGCCTGTATGGACTGCCCTTTGCTAGTTTCATTTTCTTACAATTATGGTGTTTTCCTACATAGAAACTGCAGTTTCATAATTCTGAAGACTCATGTGTAGGAATGTAAATCAGAGAAGACCACTGTTGTAAAATGTTTCACTCCTAAATTGTGGCAGGAAATAAAATTTTAAAAGGAGATTTGAGGTGGTCAATTTATTTATTACCTGGGGATTCCAAATGCAGCTATTCTGGATAGAAGGATAGCAGCATAGGGTGCTGCAGGTTTTGATGATTTTTTTTTTTTTTAAGGGGACAACACTGCCAAATACTCATTGCCTAGGCTTAATGGTAGCTATTGTAAGAAGCTTAAATACAACTATGTTTTCTTTTTAATATATAAGTTCAGTAGCTTTCTAAAGACTTTTCCTTTGACAAATTATTCTGATTTCAAGCTAAAGTAAATTATTTTCTTTTTTACAACCTTTCTAAGTTCCTTTTTCTTTTTTTATTTTATTTTTTTTTATTCCTGCAACCTCACCATAATTTCAGTTTTCCAGGGGAAACGGACTTGGAGAAAGTGAGGATCTGATCAACTATCCAAACATCATCAGAAAAAAATGGTTTACAGAGATAAGGGAGCCTTCTCTTCAAAATAACAAAATCTTCCAGCTGAAGCTTGATGACCTATGAGAGGAAAAAATTGATTTTTATATATGTATATGTATATATAAACAGACGTTAGTATGTCTTTTTTTTAAAAAAAATCAATACTCTAAAAAATTTTTTAAATGACTGGAGGTTAAAATTGACATATGTACAAACAGTAAGAAATAGAAGAAAACCAGAAGCAGCTTCAGCAAGTGATGGTGAAGAAGGACATTTCAGTTCCCTGTACAAATCAATATGCCCATATTTCTGACTGCATAATTATGTTCTAAAGTGAACATTTACCAAAATTGATGAGAGAATTACAAAAGTAGTTGGACTCTCTTAAATTGTGTTTGTGATGATCATTACAGGGATTTTGCTGGCAGGCATTCCTTATTACCAGAGCTGTAAAGCTGCATATTCTAGAAAAAGCCATCAAAAAAGAAATTTTATATGCTGAGCTTTGAAAGAGAATATGAATTCTGCACTCTGCTAGTAGAACAGCTGTGCAACAAATGTGATGCTAAATTAAGTTTTGAAGAGTTTGCAAAGTTTCAGCTAAACAAAAATATTTCATACTAGACTTTGAGAAGAAACCCTTTATTAGTATTTTTTGTTTAACTTAGGTGTATTGTTTTTAGTAACTTTCCTTAACAGACTATGAATTTTAACAAATTAATTAGGTTTGTGTGGCAAGGTTTTGGTAATGGGGGTCTATAGGGGTGGCTTCTGTGAGAAGCTTCTAGAAGCTTCCCCCATGTCCAATAGAGCCAATGCCAGCCAGCTCCAAGATGGACCTGCCACTGGCCAAAGGGAAGCCCATCAGTGATGGTGATAACACCTCTTGGATAATATAGTTAAGAAGATTAAAAACATTGCTGTGCCAAAGCAGTCAAATATGTGACAGAAGCAGTTCTGCCGACACCAAGGTCAGTGCAGAAGGAGGGGAGGAGGTGCTCCAGGCACCAAACTCCAGAGCAGAGATTCTGCTGCAGCCTGTGATGCAATCCATAGTGAGGCAGGCTGTGCCCCTGCAGTGCATGGAGGTCCATGGTGGAGCAGATCTCCACTTGCAGCCCGTGGAGGACCCCACACTGGAGCAGGACGATGCTCAAAGGAGGCTGTGACCCTGGGGGAAGCCCGCACTGGAGCAGGCTCCTGGCAGGACCTGAGGGCCCATGGAGAGAGAAGCCTGTTCTGGAGCAGATTTGCTGCAGTATCCGTGACCCTGTTGGGGACACACGCTGGAGCAGTTCCTGAAGAACAGCAGCCCAAGGGAAGGAGTCACATTGAAGAAGTTCACAGAAGACAGTCTTCCATGGGAGGGACCCTACACTGGAGCAGGGGAAGAGCATGAGGAGTCCTCCCCTCAGGAGGAAGAAGCAGCAGAGACAGTGTATGATGAACTGACCTCAACCATCATTTCCTGTTCCCCTGCACATCTAGGGGAGAGGAAGTACATAAAATCAGGAGCGAAGCTGAGCCTGGGAGGAAGGAAGGAGTGGAAGGTGTTTTCAAGGTTTGGTTTTATTTTACATCACCCATTCTGATCTGATTGGTAATAAACTAAATTAATTTTCCCTAATAGATGCTGTTTTACCATCTGGTTATAAATGCGGAGAGTGACCTCCCTGTTCTTATCTTGACCTAATGAGCCTTCATTATATTTTCTCTCCCCTGTCCAGCTGAGGAGGAGAATAATAGAGCACCTTTAGTGGGCACTTGGTGTTCAGCCAGTGTCAGCTCCCCACAAGCAATCAGGCACAGTGAACTTCAAAGACATACTTCATATCTAAGCTGTGTCTTTTGGTCTTTTTCTTATTTTAGGGGTAGCCTTAGCCTATTGACTTTAACAAATATGTTCCAAATAAGCTATTTTTTTTTGTTGTTTGTTTGTTTATTTTTTTTCACAAAGCAATTAACTGCAGAAATGTGCACTTTTTTTCAAACAGCATTTTAGAATAAAACCAGTGTCTTAGTTTAAACCCAGCTAGGCAGCATGTTCACTCACTCAACCCCCCCCCTTCTTGCCCTCCCTTCTTTCCTCCCCGCTCCTGGAGGGGTGGGGGGAGGAGAACCGAAGGGATACAACTCCCACGGGTTCAGATAACAACAATCCAGTAACTAAGGTATAACACAAATCACTATTGCTATCATCAATAATAATAATGATAAGGAAAACAAGGGAAGAGGGTACGATATCACCCACCGAAAATGAGCCTGACTGGGAAGTTCCCTCTCCTTCTGGGTAACTCCCAGTTACCCCCCAGGCATGACGTGCTATGGTATGGAATACCTCTTTGGTCAGTTTGGGTTCTGTCCCTCCTTTCTCCCGGCCCCCCCTTCTGCCTGGCAGAGCATGAGGCTCATGAAGTCCTCGGTCAGGGCAAACATCGCTCAGCAACAACCAAAAACATCGGCCTTATCAGCCTTGTTCCCGGGTTAAGTCAAAACACCAGCTACTAAAGAGAAGAAAAACTAACTGCAACTGCTGAACCCAGGACAACCAGTAAGAATATTTTTCTTCTAAGTTATATTGTTGTTAAGGCAAATGGGCTAAAATGATCCCAATTCATGTAGATGAGAGCACTCAGACAGAGTTTGTTGCATCAGCCTGGGGATCTGAGCTCAGAAATAATGAGACACACTCCAGCCAGTGATTTCTTGTGCTCTGTGAAATTCAGAAGTGTCACACTTTGTAGTGGTTTAGGAGAGAGGAGTGCTCCTTGCAAGGCACTGAGGGATGTAGAAGAGTATCCATTCAGAGGTTAGCAGAAAGACACAAAAGAGAGAAGCTTCTCTGTCTATGAAGCAATCCAGTAAAAAAGCACTAACATCCCAACTAGACCTTACTTCCCTGCTGCCCTTCAAAGGTAATACAAGAGGGAGCTAAAGAGACTGGAATCTGGAATACAGAGCTGGAATGCACAAAGTTCCTGGGGCTGGGTGAGGAGGGGATACCTGAGGATTGTGCAAGGGGCCCCAGTAAATTCTAGAGAGTGATTGTTAACTCAAACAAAATTAAGGTACATGTGCAATTTCTCCCCTTTATGGATGTAGTTGTTGTTTAAAATATTTTAATTAATATTTAGTTAAACCTACTGCTAGAGAATATTTTTTAAGTCATCTTTGTAATGCTGAAGTTAGGGTGCTTCTTTCTTTGGAAAGAAGCATATGAGGTCAGGAGAAGAATACTAATGAAAGTGATTAGCATAATAAACTCCTACAATATATGCATCCTGACTCCTCCCCAGGTTCTGACAATTGAATTTTGAAGCTTAACAAATACAGTCAGACATCGGACTGTTAAGCTTCCAGCAGTGAAAATAGCTGCATTTCACATAGTTATCATATATCTATCTATATCTACAGTTTCTCCTTTTTCCCATTCAGAAGTCTTATCCAACTATAATTTAAAAAATATGAGTACTTGTCTTGGGATATCTGAACAGCGTGAAGTCACTCAGGCAAGTTTATATATATATCTGAGATTATATGGACAGATCGATGGAAGAAGACTATGGGTAGTGTCTGAGATGTACCTTGAACAAATCAAACTCACTAAACATATTGTACACATCTTAAGCAGATTTCCACTTGTGAAATCTTGAGAAGAAATACGGGAACTCTGAATTTCCACTCTGAACAGATGTATTGAGGTAGAAGTGAAGACCTGAATTTATTTTACTTTTTGCTTTTGACTGAATATTCCAGTTGTATTCTTTTTTTTTCCAGGAGCTGCAAAGAAATATGTGAGACAGGAAAGAGGTAGCACTCAAGACTTGGGAGATGGGTTTTATTCTTAGCCATGCTATATATTGAGTTGAAATACTTCCCTTTCTACATCTTTTATGATCATAGGGCTAAAAGTGTTTCTGTAATGAGGCTTTATTATTATTATTGTTGTTCATATTTAAACTTTCTGCACTATTTTATGGTTTATTTTAAAGGTGTACTGGAGTGACTCACGAAGAATTCTTATTTAGTGGGGTTTCATGGTTGTCACTTCTTTACTATAAATTAGAAGTTATTTTCTTTCAGAGACTTCAATCAAATATCCAAGTTTAGAAAACCAAATTCAGTTAAACGACTGTACAACTCTTTATTTTTATTGTAATACCTGTCTTTTTGTATATTGTTCCAAATATGGAGGTGCAATGCAAGTCAGAACATAAGAGTCTTCAATCTCTTACAGGATATATTAAGAGGCTCATGTTCTTCAGAAATGCAATTGGTAATTGAGGTTTGGTGGTTTGGATTTGATTGTTTTTTGCTGGTTTTTTTTTGTTTGTTTGTTTGTTTGTTTTGTTTGTTTTGTTTTTTCTTTCCCTTAACAGGCTGTAAGCTGAAAAGGACACTCCATTTTACTTAAATAGCCTATATGACAAATTATGCTCTTTAATTCTACATAGGAAACTGTCTCTTATATTAACTTAACATCACTCCCCCTCCCCGACCCCACTTGACATTTAAAGCTTAAGCAACTACAGCCTACTTCTAACATGTTCACCTTCAGTGTAAATTGAAATGACATGGTGGTGAACAAAATCATCCTGTATCAAACAGTGCTGTTCTCGGGGATATTTTTTTAAATACTGTTCATATATAACTAGAGGAATTCAATTTAAAAATAACCCAAGGCACTATGTAAACTTGCAATATTAGCAGAATGAAATGTAATTTGTCAAAGACTTCACGTTGTATGTTGTTATATATACATACACATACATATATGTGCATATAGACATACATACACAAGACTTTAATGTTACAAAACAGTGTCTTCTGCTGTCAGTTTTGTTTTAATTAGGATTATCTCTTGCTTTAATTGGCTGATTTAGACTTATTAATGTTAGCAGTACCCTGGAATCTGAATTTCTGTAGGATGTAGTTATGCAATGTTTTTTGGGGGGTTTCCTATTTGTAATAATTAGCATGAACAATGCTTCTCATAGTTGCTTGCAAAAAGAATGATATGAATTACACTCTTCAAATTTTACCCAGGCTGATCTCCACAAACTCAGTTTTACCATCTACCTGGGGATGAAAAATTCTTAAAGTGTTGGTACTTTGAACTACCATTGAACAAATGACTTCTGCAGATTCTCTGTAACTTGCCAAGTTGCTCAAAGTGAAGTCTATTCTCAGATGAGAACCTATTGTAGTCCTCTGTCTTTTGCAGGAGAGCAGGAATAGATAGATCAGTCTTCTCTTGGTCATGTGAAGAGAAAATGAACTCATCTTCCAAGCTAGCTTGGGACATAATTATGATTAAACTCTTTCTAGAATCTAGGGTTCTAGAGTTTAGGGTTCACTCACAATTATCTCTGTTGTGAAGAATTCAGAAGATTTTGTATAGCAAAGCTGTTTAATTCACAGATGTATATTAAACATACATTAGACATCTGTTGAGCTCTGCTTCTTGTTTTGTTTCACATTCAGTGTGAATATGTGTCATTTTTCAAATAGATCGGTAATATTAATGAAAACCATAACATCTTTATATAATACACATCTAAAACTCTTCATTCGGCATTAATAATGTCCTTGCAGGGGCAGTAGGTCATTAACTGTAGTTCTTGCAAATCCTCGCTGTCTCAGGTGGAAAAAGCATAAGATCAGTCAAATAACTTGTTTGAAATGCTGAATGATGAGATGTCTAATATGGTTGATTTCTAGGAATCAACCTAGGTTGTCCATCTAGGAATTTTAAAGACTAAACTAATTTTACTTTTTTTTTTTTGTGTGATGAAAATAAATAAATGACAACTGCACCAATGCAAACTCCTCTTTCCATGCATTTCTGCATATTTTTTATACCAGTGACAGCTCTTCCTTTGGGTTTAGCATTTCTTTGCTTTATGGAGTATTTTCATTCCATAGTTAAACTGCAAAATTTTCTCAAAATAGGGTAATATACTTATTAATGTATTACTACAATCAGAGAATGATTTGCTTACATAAAAATATGGTTGAAGATGGTTTAAATCATAGCCTACTTTATAATGCTGTAGTGGTTTAAACCCAGCCACACAGCTCGTTCACTCACTCAACCCCCCTTTCTTGCCCTCCCCTGCTTCCAGAGGGATGGGGAGGAGAATCAAAAGAATGCAACTCCCACAGGTTGAGATAAGAACAGTCCAGTAACTAAGGTGTAACACAAATCACTGCTGCTACCACCAATAATAATAATGATAAAGGAAATAACAAGGGAAGAGAATACAGCACCTCACCAACAACCAACAGATAACTCATGACACCCCACCCCAACTGAGCACTAATCAAATACCTCTTCCAACCCCCCAGAGCACTAGCCCTTCCAGGTAACTCAGTTACATCCTGGGCATAATGTGCTGTGGTATGGAATATCTCTTTGGTCAGTTTGGGTCAGGTGCCCTGTCCCTGCTTCCTCCCTTTCTCCCCTCCTCCCTGGCAGAGCATGAGGCTCACAAAGTCCTTGCTCAGACTAAACATTACTTAATGACAACTAAAAACACTGGTATTATCAGCTATGTTCCCAGGCTGAGAGCCAAAACATAAAAACTGCATCAGCTACTAAGAAGGAGAAAAATTGACTGCTACTGCTAAACCCAGGACAAATGCTCTAAGCAGCTTTACTTTCAATAGATGGAAACCCTTGAGTATTTTGCTTCTTGTAAGTGGTTTAAGAAAATGACTAAGAAATATGTCTTCTTGGATCCAATGTGCAGTGCATGCATAAGATCAAGTGAAGCTTCTGCAAGAGATTTAAAATTAAAAATATTTTTGAAAGACTAGAACCTAATGGAATGTTAAAAATTACTAACACAATATTTTTCCATAAAACTGAACCTGAAAACCACTACAAAACCCAGACCTACCCAAGAAAATACACTATTTATTTAATAGTTTAATTTATATTTTTTTCTGCAGCAATACACTATTTGTAAAGATGCTGTCCCATGTGAGTCAGTCCTGAAGTCCTAAAAGAGTAGTAACGAAAACATCTAGGTTGCTTACTGACATGGTATATGCAGTTTGACAGTTATAGGACTAATCAGGGAAGTACTTAAGCATGTGCTTAACTTTAAACACTGCTTAAATCTCATCAGCTTTAATGGAACTTAATTACATATGCAAGCACCCTCAAAGAATGATTTCCTGCAAACTAACTTTTTTAAAAAAGTTTACTATATTAAAACTCTTAACTGTAAATTTACAGCTAGAGTACAGTGTGCATGCCTAGTAAATGAACTGTTTCAAAGTAATTTTAGCTGACTTGCTTTAGGAGTAGCAAAAGCAGCGAGTGTTTATCTATTTCATTCTTTCTTTAATGTTGATTAATGGAAAGAAGCAGTAAATGTAAAGCATAGCTGGCCTCTTTTATCCTTGGTGCAATTCTACTGGCTTCTGTTGAGTGCTACTAGGGATGAATATGGTCCAGTGTTGGCAGAATACTTGCTCTTACTGCATGTGACAGCACAATTTAATAAAAGTGTATTAAATATGCCACTTAGGCACCACATTTAGCATTTTTGAGATCCATAAGAAGGTAATTGAAGCACATATGGTAAATTGCTCCCTGGAATTAATGGCCTGGCTTGACTGTTTTCTACAAGATTAAAAATAAACAGGAAGTTTCTGAATCAGAAATTTCATAGGAAAACTGTGGGAGTTGATAAGCACACTTACTATACTATCTAGATGGACCATTGGTTTGATCTTGCATGTCAGTTCCTATGTTCCTGCAAATAGCTTTTCAGTACACCAATGCCAAAATGAGTTCGGTCTCAAGCAGAGTTTAGAGTAAGTTTATCTTGCTTAAAATTATTGTGGTTTGGGAATATTAAAAAATAAAATTATCAGTTTTAGTAGAATGCATACATCTCAATGCATAAGTCTAATACATTTAAGAAAGCACAAATAACCTCAGCAACCTATCTTCTGGGGTTATGGGAATTCAGCAGCTCCCAGAGTCAGACCAACAGTTGCTGACCATTTAGAAAAGAAATGCAGACTCCAGGTATATTTGAAGTTGAGCTCATTTTTTTACTGTACTGCAGTGTCAAAGTGCATGAATGTTCTGGTTTCAAAAGTGATCATTTTTTTGTGATCCAAGGGGCAGCCACTGAAATATCCAAGCATGTAATTTATGGACACTGATGCTCAGTTCTTAATATTGGGAATATACTGAATGATGAAAGTTTTCTTTACACAAGAGGAAAGTACAAGAGAGATGCTCTTTTAAGATGTATTTGGGTACTCAAGGTATATGAGAGCTGCACTGCTCATGTGTTAGTCTCTTGCATGTGAGTTTGTTTTAGATATATTTCAGATTTTGTACACTTGAAGATTTAAGTATAAACTGAAAGCAGGTCAAGCTGGTCAAGCTTTGCACCAAGACTAATATTATTGCAAGGCACCATCATTATATAGTCTAAAAATCATTCAACAAAAGAAACAGTTTATAGTAGGATTTTGGTTGGCACCTGAATGAAGTTAGCCACCTGTACCTATGTATCATTTGTTTCTTACATATTGGTTTAACTGTTTTGAATGTTAAAATGGAGAAACACTACATTATTTTTTTTTTTTCCCCAAGGTAGTATCCATTTCTTGCAAAAATTTAGATAGGACAAGGTAATAGAGCAGTGTCAGAGAACAGCTCTCAAAAACTTGTTCTAGGAAGTTCATACGTAACAAAATCAGAAGGTCTCAGCCTTGCCCCGGTGAAGAGCTGTGATTTCTGTCATTAAGTCTGCAAGTTGCTTTAGAAGCTGAGCTACTGAATCTTTCTTCCCCATGTCCCATAGTAAATTCCAGCTGTACCCTTGCATGGCCATGACCACCTGTTCTCCCACACCTGTTTCAATTTCAAACCATATGCTGTAGTCACAGACTGGAACAGCTACAGACATGATGCGCTTTCTCAGCTTTCTTGTAAATACTTCATAGGCTTCCCAGTCTCTCCACTTCAAAGTACTTTGAAAGCATTAATTTTGCTGAAAATCAGGACTGAGACTGGATTTTTTTCTCAACATTACCTTTGCTCCTTAGGCAAGGAATTATAATGGTTGCTGAATCATAAAAAAATCCTCTGAACTATCAGCATATTGCTACCAGATATGAGCACTATCATTTCAAAATGAGCCCTACTGTGATCAATGGTGAGAAACAGATGATAGGATAACTCTTGCTGTAACACAAGTACATTTACAAATAATCTGCAGGATTATACTTCCTAGGCTGATTAAGTGTCCAAAACAGTTTTACAATTGCATGTATAAATAGAAAATTTTTAAAGATTACTTTCTGTGTTGTAATTTGGATAGCTAAATCCTCACCTAGTGTACACTAGACCTTTTAAAATACTTTTCGGTGAAGATGTAACAATTTGCACATTAAATGTGCAAAAATACCATAAGTGTGGTCCATACTTACAAGTATGGACACCTGTAAGTTCATAAACTTTTAGAAACATGATATGCTTGGATATTCAGTTATAGTGTACATCTCATTCTCTTGTCAGTGCAGTAAAACCTCGTTTAAAATATGTTCTGTGCCTTAAACTGGCTCCTAAGCAGGAAAGCTTCCATACCCATGAAAGATTGATGAATGCTGAAGGCAGACTGTAAAAATATTTGTCCTGAAGTTAGTAAGTTTTGTACTAGATCCATTCTTTGTACTTTCAATCACTTCCTACCCCAAAGTGCAGATCTCGTTTCCTCCCATAGCCATATTTCTTCACCAGCTTGTGCTAAATTGATTTGGAAGGGAAAAGAAACTTGTGCATAGACATACTTTCTGAAGCCATTTGCATATGGTGGAGATTGAGACGGTCTTATGAAAACCCTTTATGCTTCACTGACTTTCATCTACTGCAAAGCATTTGGATGAAGTGGAATTGCTTGCAAAATGATTTGTTAAGGCATGGACTCTATGCTTCACTTTTGCCCTTCATAATGAACTAGGAATGTATATTCATTACACTATGCAGTGGTAGTACATCATCATGGGTGATGCAGAGCTGAATATTTAATGAAAGTCATGGATAAACCAGGGTAATATTGCGCTCTTTGCCTATTATTGTCTAAAGAGCAGCAGCTGCCAACATAAAAAGTCAATTATGTTTGTAATAGCTTGTCCTGGTGAAAAATCAAGGCTGCTAGAGGTTGTATGCATTCCTTCTTTGTCTCACTCTTTCTTCACTCCTCATTTGCTTGTCTTTCGCTTTCCCTTTTTTCTCTACTCTATATACAGTTCAACCAATAACTTGTTCAGAGGGAAAGTTCTAGTATCAGAAATTAAGCAATGATTGCTTTCTTCTTTTTCCTGTCCTTTTTTTGGAGAGGGTCTTATATGTCATCCATCTTCACAGTCTTTCAGGAACTTTATTGTTTTAAGTGAAGTCAATAGAAATGGCAAAACAATGTTCCTAAACAGAAATCTCAAGGAATCAAACCCTATAATTTTTAGAGCCTGATAATTTTAGCTTAACTTGCTGATTGAGCTACCAGAACTTCAGTTCATTACTTGATTGATAGTGTTTATGAGAAGTTCATAACAAAAGTCTGAATTCCACATGTTGCTCAACCTAGAGTATCCATTCAGCAAAAAGAGAAATCTTCATCCTGATTTAGGCCAAGAATTTTGTTTTAAAAAGATTTGTTCTCAAAACTGATTTTAACATTGCTTCAGAGAAAAAAAAATAAAAGTCGAACAGTTTTTACAATATTTACCTGTTGGAAGTTCCGGGATACAAGATGGAATAATACTTCTCATTTTTGGGGTATTATTTTCACTTTGCCCTAAGTTAAAGTCTTAGATGCATAGATTCTAGTTTTCTGATGGTATCTCTGGTAGCTGGGTTCTGATATTAGCTGAAACTGCTCCATTTTCTGACAGACTTTTGGATGTCTGGGTCACCTGAATGCACAAGAACTGGTTTTAACCACTGCTGCTGACACTGGTTGACTCAGAGGATACTTTTCTGCTCCTTTCTACCCTTCTCTTTTAAAAAAATAATCTGATAATGCTCAGCTCCTTTGAATTTAATAAGAACCCTGAGGTTCCTGATCATTCCAGTTTAAATTTAGACCATTTCTGCTCAGGAAAGGAAAAAAAAAAAAAGATTATGACTCAGTTCTTGGAGCTATAATTAGTGATTTCTATGCAATGGAGATAAAGTAATTGAAACTGGCAGAACTTGAGTTCCATCAGCCAGCCATAGCTTTTCAATATGAATTTTTCATGGTTTACTTTACCGTGTGATTCTCTTGATCTCTCATACTACAGACTTTCTGAGAAGTTTTCATACTAACTTAGTCTTTAAATATCTATTCCAAAATCATGTTCGCTCTTGTGTTTTCATATATATGCGTGACTAAAGCACGAAAATGCCTTCCTCTGACTACTTAGTGACTTTTGGTACAATAGACAAAACCAGTCTAAGCCTTTTAATTGGTAGTTTGGTGATGCAAACAAACAACTAGCTTTTGATACATAAGCCGTGACAGGAAAATATACCCAAAGAAGTTAGGCTGGGGCTGACAGTCTGGTTAAGGAATCTATACAGACAAGAGCTTGATGTTGCAGTTTTGAGGCACCCTCTTGCCATGAAACACTAGGCTGGAGTCACCCTGTAAATTAAAATCAAAATTTACTGTGATTTTGAAATGAAGATGTGAATGTGATAGAGACAATGACAAAAAAAACCCCTTGGCTTACTGCTGAGCCTGACCTTTAGAGAACTAACTACTCAGAAGATATATGTGCAGATGTGTGTCCTGGGTTCAGCAGTTGCAGTCAGTTTTTCTTCTCTTTAGTAGCTGGTGTTTT
>NDXB01016208.1:6321-26789 GCA_002631895.1 Agapornis roseicollis
TTTGATACACTAATGGAAAGTGTATATAGCTCCCATTTTCCTATTATCCTTTTCTATAGCTGAATTTATAACGAGGGAGCCGCAGTTTTCTTAAAGCCTGTGAATATTTCTCTGTGCTGTTGCTCTACAGGAATAAGTAAAGAGAAGAAAAAAAAAGCTATTGTTAGAGATGGTTGTTAATTCCAAATGGAACACTTCAGTGAAACATGGGTAATTGTTCTTGTGTCTGGGCACATATGAAACAAATCAGGCATGCTTCTTAAGAGCAAGTTTACTGTGCCTTCAGAAAGGCTACATATTCAGTAATGAGCATAAGCTGTTTAAATATCAGGGTTGTAGTCTGTTGTTGTTACTTGGGAGAATTGGTTAAACCTATCTTTCTACTTTTTTTTTATCATTGTATTTAGAAAAAAAGGCTTCACATCCAAGAAGGGGGAAGTGTGTTCTCCACATTTGAAGTGTTTGTCATGATTATCATCATAGGAGTAAATCACAGTGTGCAGTAGCTGTGTGAACACTTATATGTTGAGAGATTTTATACGTGGGAGGAAATTTGGCATTGAGTTTTCTCACATAAAGCTAAATCCACACTTGAATGTTTCCATGATTAAGGCCTAAAACATCTCATTTTTCAGTCTGTTAAAATGTATTACTTTTATTTACAATGTGATGAGTGGAGAATCTTTTGGCACTAATCTTGGTATAGTGTACCACCACAGTGTTACCAGTTGTCTTTTCAGTAATCCTTACTCATTATGTTCCAAAAGCATGGAGCTAACAAAAAGATATCTGAGAAGGTTTCAGCTGATGACTAAGTAAAAGCAGATTCATGGTTTTATTCTCTAGCATGTTGGTTGTTGGGTTGGGGTTTTTGTTGTTTTCTAGTTTTGTTTTGTTGTCCCTCTTTTATTTTTATCCATCCCCTCCCTCCCCACCCTCCTTCCCCCCAGCGGAATCAGCGTCATATTGTTAAAGAATAGAGTACTTGCATTTGATGTCTTACTAAAAGTGGTCATAATGCAAATGAATAATTGGCAACTGATTTTTTTCTGTTTGTTTATTATTGGCATATTCATACAAGAAGGCCTAATTGATGGTCATTATATGTGACATGAACTTAGTTTTTGTTTTCACCTCCCTCCAGCTCCCTTCAAGAGATTTATTATCTCAGTAGGGATTCTTCTCATCTTGCTTTTAACAGAAAACAGTGGAGAACAAAGGAGTCTGTAATTGATTTTTGTATCCTCTTGCATTTTTTGTATGGTTTTATAGAGGCTACATAGCAAAAATGGGCTTTAAAAGAAGTAGGAAATTAAAGAATACACAATTTTTCTAATTTTCCAAATTCAAAGAAATTAAACTTTCACTACCACTATCCTCATTGCAGCCTGATAAGTAAGGACACCTTGTAAGTAAAATAAAGATTGGTCAGGTGTTCCTACTTCCTGGGTTCTGAGATAAAAATTTGCAAGCTGTTGTCCTTGGCTTGCCAGCAGGTGACCAAACATTAGCTAAGTAGTTCAGGGTAGGCTTGCCAGGGCAGGTGATCTCTGTGCTGCGCAGTACCATGCTCAGACTCCATGTTGAGTAGGCATCTGTATGGTGCATGTGGTGTGGTGACACAAAGCCTTAATGATATTTGCAGCCTGGCACTGACTCAGTCAGAGACTAATGGTGATAAGGATCAAGACAAGGTATGGATTCAGTGCCCCTGTACCACCTTGTACAGAATGCTCTGAAAAGAGAGTGATGGAGTGAAACCGTGGCATCTGCCAAAGTGACATCTAGATTTCTCAGTGTAGAAGATTCAGGAGAGTAAAAAAGTAACATCAATAAGGACATGATTGCCCAAAATCAGAGACTGGTAGAGAAATAGTAACCTTAAAGAGATTTCCCATTTCTTTAGTGAAGACTCCATCCCTAGATGGTGTCAGCAACATGAAAGCTGGCAGCTCTGATGACCTTCCTGCTACTTTTGTGCCCAGGACACCTGACTTTTAACTGAACCTACAGAAATACTTCATTGAGAGAAGGTTTCTCATACAGAATTGAATTATTACTTGCTGACACGTAGTTAAGTAAGTGTAAGAGCAACTAGCTCCTATAATGTGTATTTATAGTATATACTTTATTATACATACAGGTGTTTATAAAGTACCTTAGCTGAAAAGTGTTGTATAAATGCAAGTAATAATTATTGTTACATATATAAAGAATAAGGTCTTTCTGCCAGTAGCCTTTCCTCAAGGGGGAATTTAATTTCTTCATCTCCAGTAGTTTTATTGCAGTTTTTCTTAAGATCAGAATGTGTAGTATCTAAAGTTGATTTAAACAAGAGGGAGACTTTGCAATTCCATTAAAATCAAAGGGATGTGCTTCTACCTGGACAGTTAGCTACGCACACAGAATGAATCTCAAATTCTCAGGTTAACTTCTGTTTTTCTCAGAATGAGAAGATATATTTTATGCCTTTCTAGTTGAGTAAGTCCCTTTGCACATTTAGGTTGTTTCAGGATGTGCTTATTTGTGTTTGCTTATCCCTAGTTTAGGGTTACCAGTATTATTTATTAAGGACATACTTAATATGTCAAAGTACAATAACCAAACTTACAATACAGTAAAAGCTCCTTAACAGTAACAACTGCATTTCTGTTAAGACAGACAGTATTGTAGTCCCAACAGTGTTAATTTGGATGCTCATGTAAAATAACATGGCTTTGGGAAGGTGCATCTCAGCCCTCTAAAAGATGTAATATATATTTTCCTAGTGTACTGATGGATAGATGTTTCGAATTGCTTGTACTCAGCCATAGCAAATATTAAGCTCAGTAATTTAATGCAATAATTAGTATCAGAAATATTTTGTTTAAACTTAGGATATATGTTATCAAAGCATAGTTTCTGTCAATGCATATTTTTTATTTTTCTCAGAAGATACAGCAATAACACTGACCAGTGTCTTTAAAAGAATTTTAACATATTAACAGCAGTAGTGAGATGAGAAACTATTCCAGCTTATTTGGGTGGTTTAGCATTGGGCAAACAGTTGGCAATTATTGCACTTGGAAGAATTGAATGGATGATTTGAACAGAAATGCTAGTTCATCAGTGAGTTTCATTTTTGCATCGATTGTAGCATATGTCCACATTTTTTCCAACAGCAATGAATTTCCTGAGGTGGTTTCACTTTGTGCTTTTGAACGTTAAGTGTTAACATCCAGCAGGAGAGGCCTGTATTTGACCTTTCATGCTAAATGCAAAAGGGCTATGTAGCCTTTAAAAGTTTTTTGTGCCTTCTGGGCCTCCTGGGAAGCTCCAGTTAGCTTCAGACTGAATCAGCCTGTTTGGGTATGAAGCATCAGTTGTTCAGAGTAACTTTTAAATATTTTTAATAGTAATGTCTGCCTTCTATGATAAGTTGAATCTGAAAACATCTGTTTGTGCATGCAACACGTCTGGCTTTATGGTGCATTATGTCCTCTTCCCATCTGCTCAGGTGTGAAAATTACCAATACCTATGGTTTGCCCCTATTGAAAGTTCTTTTCACAATTAAAAACCTGATAACAAAGTCAATGCATGCAGTATAACTGCCCAACAAAAATTTCTGCAGCCATTATACAAGTTTCGGCCTTTGATATCATAAGGGGTTCTGAGTAGACCTTCTCATTTGATTAATTCTGATGCTTGTGTCAAGACAGCTGCGGTAAGATTTTCAGTTTCTGCAGAGAGGTGATCAAATGTCATCTTGTGAGCTAGACTGAAATGGCAAATCAATGTTTTCTGTATTTTTCAAAGTTTACATTTCTGATAGCCTGCTTTATTCTTTCCAGAAATATCTGATTTCTTGCTTTTCTCTCATCTCTCTGAGAAGAAGCTACATATTTCTAGGTCTGTATGCCAGCCCTTTTTGTCAGGCAGTGCTGATGCTAATACACTGCTTTGTGTTTGATCAATGTTAGTAGAATTACCCAGGAGAGAAAAGTGTAAAAATGGGAAAGGAGAGAGTCCAGTGAGATTCTGAAAATATCCAAGTTAATACGCTGAAGGTGAACTGATCTAGATGCTTATAGTTTACATTCCTTTAAAGGGAAACTACTATTCTGAGGAGGAGAAAGCCATTGGGGGTTACAATGTGGAAGTACACCAAAGTAGTGCCTGGAAGTACATAAAGACTGTACCTACCTGAGGAATACCATGCACTGCAAATTGTTAACTATTGGGAGAATGTTAAAGGGAGGTGTCACTCCATGACTGCTTCTGTTCTACATTCTGTTTGTCAGAGACATGGAGCTTGGCAGAACTTCTCATCTGGTTTCATCTGGTACAGGTATCTTATCTAAGCTGAATAATAGAAAAATCCAATTTAATTGGTTGATGGTACTAGCTATTATACTAGCTATTATATGTACTTGCCTAGTGAATAACTTAACCAGTTACTGACTTATTTTCTTAGAAAATAGGATATAATTGCAGAGGTGTTACTATGAACTTTGGTGCATATAAAAGCATGCAAGAAGGCAAAGACTTATTTAGCAACAAGTTTTTGAAGTGAAAATTAGTAATGAGGTGACTAAGTCATAGATATTATTTTGAAAATCTGAGTTCTAATGATTGTAGAAAAATTATCTGGCTAATAGCAATTATATTAGCCCTGATTGTGGGAATATGCAGGCAGACACATGAGGGAATGTGGTAGGTGGGAAAGAGATGTGACATGTTTGAAGAGAGATTGTAAGAACAAATAAAAAAATATTAAAGTAGAAAACATACCTTACTAATATCACTTCAGTTTTGCACTGGGATCCAGTGAGCGTCTACGTTCCAATATTAATGTGGTCATACCTATTGTAGCAGACTTTCTGTCTAATTACTCTGAACAGTTAAAATGATAATATCAGTATTTTAGGTTCAAATTTTCAGTGCTTCCTCAAAGTCTAGTTCTTCTAGGTGATTTGGACAAAATAATTCCCTTTTGGAAGCATAAATAGTATTCTTTGCTCTATTGTTTGAGGGGAGAGAATTTTGTCATTAACTTAAGAATAAGAGCAACTTCTGAAGTATACCCACTTTTAGTTTCCTAAAATACTAGAGCATATTCAAATCCTTCAAGTAGGTGATTATCTGTAGCAAGGACTCAAAATCTCCTTCAAAATCGTTCACTGAGAAAGCTTACAATTCAGCAGGAGTCTAATCATCAGGATGTGCGTGTCTAACACAAATTTTATTATTCCTGATTTCTTATGTAAACAAATTGCAGTTGCAAAAATGAGGGATGAGAGCCATTGTAACGATAAAATGAATTAACCCATGAAACTGAAATGGAAGTTAGTTTCAGAGTGCTTATAGGTTATCTTCCATATTGGTAAATCCTAGAATGTTTATTTTAGTGTTTCTTAAGAAATGGAAAAATAAGTGGGAAGTATTCCATCCAGTTTGCAGTTAAGAGAGATAAGCCTACAATAAAGTAGAATATCTTTGTATTAAAGGTAAGAAATAGTCATTTTTTGTCTTCTCTTGGAGCTGAATTACAAGGAAAAATCCCTTGACAGTGTTTCTAAATTATTGGAAAAGGTGAATAAGTGGGTAAATACTAAAATAATTAAACTATTTTCACTACTTTAAACATATCACCAAGCTAGTGCTCAAATAAAATTAACACTTGGAAAAAAGTATGAGGTGTAGAGCCTACAATCTCTGAATGAGAAAACTGAAAATACCAGGAATTCCTACCTAATGCAATTATTTTTCACACTTACTTACTTTTTTCATCTTAAAACCTTGTCATTTGAAAATAGAGTTTAGTGACAATACTTCACTCCTCACAGAATTTACTTGGTGATGGATAAGAATGAAAGTATGTGTGAATTTTATTTCTTGGTGCTTCTTTAGCCTTGCCTTGAGCTCCAGCTTGGTACTTCAGTTTGCTTCCAGCTGTTTTCTACCCAAAGTAAAATGTTTCATGGCCATGTGCTGCCTCTATCTCTGTCAAGTGGGGTTAGGAACTGGTGTTGAAAAGAGGATATAATGTGCTCTACCTCCTGGAAATGTCTTTCTACAATGAGCCATCCTTAAAAGCCAGCTGTGCCCAACCACACAGCTGTTTTACAGAAAAATAATAGCTTAAAGTTTGGTGTCAAGGCCTAGAATCAGATTGTGTGAACTTATGAAAAATAAATTCTGTGGTAGACTGCAAACTTTTTTTTTATTTAAGAAAGATTATAGATAATAAATGAATTATTTTGTAGATGGCAATAAGCATATAGGTAGCTAATGCCACATTTAGTACTATTCTTACATGCTGGTGTTCTAGTCAACCAGTGCAGTGACCAGCCTAACCTCCAGCAGGAAATGGTACATTTTATTATTCTTTATAGTTCAATAAACCCCCCTTTTTAATGGTGAGTATTAGTTTTGTAGTCAAAGTGACAAAATTAATATCTTAGCAGTACATCAAGGCTTTCCTTCCTTCCTTGTAATGGTTATCTCTGTTGTCAGACCTGAACACATGCTGTATCTGCCTGTTAGGAAGAAGGCTCTCAAGTCACAGAAATTCTCTCTCCAGCCACATGTAACAGAAGAGATACAAAGTTCATAAGAAGTGTGTTTTTCTTATGAAGCTCTAGTGAATTAGTTCCAGTTCCAACCTAATTTTACATGGTTGTGGTTGACACTGGAGTATTACAAACATATCCAATTATTACATGGTTTTACAGATCACTTTTAGAGAAATGCTTACCTGAGTGTCTTCTGTATAGGGTGCATTCATTCTCCTTCTGGAATGCAGGTGTTGTATCATCTTCAAGAAACCTATGTTCTCTACAGAGAAATTTTCAAATATTGTCTCTGAAATTCTGCATGTTGAACATGTGAAAATCAGGTGGGCAATTAGATGATTAAAATAGTACTATGTGATTTTTATGGTTGAATGTAGGCTACACCTGAGTAAAAGCAACTAGTTAGAAAACTGAAGGCAGAGATTTCTGTAGGTTGTGTAGTTACAGCAAACTGTTCTTTCATTTGTCAGATGTTCTAGATAGAAGTGTTTCACTGTGATTGAGTTTGGATTTGCTGTACTTTTCCTATAAAGTATGAAATAAATGGGCACAAGAAATTATTTTATTAGTAACAGTTCAGGATAACTCTCTAATTCTAGAATCTGAACTTTTTAATAAAAGGCCACTGTTGGACTACAAGAGACAAAGTATATTATTTTAACAGACAAAAGCATTTATAGAATTCTATATTTTTATTAAATTCTCTGAATTTTACAAGACTTCTTTGGTGCTGAAGAAAATAAAGAATTAACTGTTCTAAATTATGAAAAGTGGAAAGAAATTCATTACCGTTTCTATGAATATTTCTGTTTAAGCTGTCATTGAACAAAGCTCAATTTTTCTTTTATGTTCATGGATTTGTGATCTACTAAATGAAGGAGAAAAAAATGAGGGCATCAAGCTCACTTTCATATGTGATATGGCAAATAAAATAAAACCAAGCCTAATTTATTATGATTTATAACCAGATGCTCCTGCATATGTGCATGTGTTTGTGCATTTATATACTGATACATTTTAAGAAATTATTATTCTGTTAGTAATGGCTGCAAATAATTATTTGTGAAAAAAATTCAATCTTATAGGCACCTAAAATAGTAATTTCTGGAAACACTTCTCTTCAGTTCCCGCTTCCTCCTCTGAATTCCAACCAAGCCTTCTCCTCCTCCCCAGTGTCATGTTAGAACAAGCATGTCAGCATTCAGGAAGATACAGCCATGTGGTTAATTCAAATTGCCAACACTGAATAAATTCACATTCTCTTCTATCTGTGAAAAACTGACAGATTGTGCTTGTACCCTTGAGTTTGGACAGTCTCTTCCATCTCAAAGTTTGTTTTATTCTCAAGCTGGGAAAAGCCTGAATTCTTTCAGTTTTTCAAGCTGCGAAATAGTGTGTTTTCCTTGGGGGTAAAAATTTGCAAGGGAATACAAGATATCCTTTTAAGACCAAATATTCTTACCACGTGCATCAAGTGTTTTGAACTGGTCTGCAACAATATTTCTAACCAGTAGTTCAGCAGGGCAGCCAAGACATAATGTAAAAGAAACCTAGAGCAACATCAGCACAGTTACTCTTTTGTAAACAGATTTTCTTTGTGCAGTAATAACTTCAGGTACTTGCACAAAAAGACATATTACAAAACTATAAAAAAGGGATTTTTCTTACTGCTTGTCAGGCACTGCAGTAATTTTGAAGGGCTGAACATAATTAAAAAAAAAATCTTAGTGTTTCATGTATCATCAATCCGTATAGTGAGCAAAGGTATAGTAATGAATGCTAGTTTACTGAATTTAAATTAGCAAAATCCAAACTTAGCATGGCAACGCCAGTAAAATACTTTGACCTGTAAACAATAGTTGTTTGTTACTGTCATTATTTCAGCACATCTGCAACATTTAGCAGTTCTAGAAGTCTGAAGTCTTCTGGCATTTTCCAGAAATGCCTGCATAACAATAAACCCCTTGCTTTCCTCAGTGACTCAGGATTTGCTACAGTAAGCAAATCTAGTAGGTATTTGTCACTGTGATAAAACTGCTATAGACTTGCCTAAGTCACCAGCAAAACCCTCTTGAGTACACCTTTCCTGATGGTGGGGCTGGCTGAAATGATAATCTTATCAACTAAGCTTGAGTTAAAATGGCACTCAAGAGTCTGCTGTGGTTGGCACACCCCTAGCTTAATTTCTATTCCTTTCTGATGTTTCTCTGTAAATGAGCTATTTTCTGAAGCTGAAGTTATCATATGAACAGGCATTTCCATGTTTGGATAGAAGTACAAAGCTACTCAGGCTAAATGTCAGTGTTTTCCTTTTAGATCTATTGTTTGATTGTTACATTGTTGGCTCCAATATATTGTGCTTATACATGACCTAAATTCTTTAACTGCTGTGTCCTGCAAGGTGTTGGTTGTATCATGTCTCATACAATGTTTTTTTAGGGAGAGAAAAGAGAAGTTCAAATGTATATTCTATGGCCATGCAGCACAAAGGCTGGTGATGGTGTAACAGCCCTCTCAGATGGGCCATCGAGGAATGCTACTGACTTGAATCAGACTGGTTTTCAGTCCCCTGACTTTGATGGTGTCTGTGGTATCAAGACTTAGAATTTAACCGGATGGTTACTTCAAGGATTGTTAAAAAAAAAATCCAAACAACCCACCAGTCATTACATTGTAGTTTGTAACAGAGATCATTACAGTCAGTTTTTCCGCAGTGTGGGTTTTATTGTGAGATTTATGAATGAACTTACAACATTGAGCTTCACCCATGAGCTGATATTTGATGATAAAACTGTGAGAAAGAAATGTGAGAAAAGGGGAATAAAAACTTTCTTATTCAAGGCAAATACATGCTTCACATAAAATTAAGGGCTGCTAATGACATGGTACAGCTGTGATTGGATCACTGCCAATTTTGAAAGCAACTTGGTTCACTATAAGCTTTGACCTTTTTCTTGCTCTAAATTTCACTACAAAATAAAAACTCAGACATTTATTATAGAAAAAAGGTGAAAGTCATTAAGAAAGAGCACAGTCTGAACAAACAGATTTCATCATGAACATAATATGAAATATGTGTTCTTCCATACTAGTGTCCTAGCAAATGTGATTAGGGAAATACCTTTTTTTGTTTGTTTTGGTTTGTTTTTTTTTTCTTCAGTCAGCTTGAAGTTGAGGAACAGAGCTCAATGTAACGGGCTTTGAAAGTGCTCATTTGCAGCATTTCCCCTACAGAAAGCTTTGTTTGTTTGCCTTTCTGTGTGTGTGTGTGTGTGTGTGTGTTTTCTTTGTTTTGTTTTTTAACCTTCAATATATCCTAAAAGTCTGGGGCTTTGTGTATGGTTTCATAGATGCACATATTAATGGTAAACTCCTGTTTAGGTAACTTATTTAAAGAAGAGATAAAAAATGGGTCAAAAGGAAGGGCATGTTCTGGATACTGTTATTTTTTCTTGGAAAAAGCAGGCATAATCTTAGTTAAGACAAGTTATAGTGGAAGGAGAGAAGTTTAGGGGTGAGTGATTTGTCTCCCTGCAGTTTCTGGGTTTCTGCATTTGAACTGTGATATTGTTGGGGTTGGACTGTCTTTTTGTTTGTGTAGTGTTAGGCCCTGTGGCCTTGAGCTTCTGGGGAGTTACATACAGCCACCCAAATGGAACTGGCTCTTCCAAAGAGATATTCAGAATTTTCCAGCAAAAGGTAATTGATAGAGTTTCCCTGTTAAGCACTGTCTGTGAGAGGGGGCTGTGGAAGATGTAATTCTCTTCTCCTGACAGAAGTACAGGAATAAAAAGTAATAAACAAGTCTTTTCCCACCTAATTAGAGGTACTTGCCTAATTGGTGAAAGTTGATACAGCAGTTCTTTTTTTTTTTTTTCCTCTCCTACCCCCTTCCCCCTGCTCCCTCTCCTGTGTTACAGATATACGTGGACTGCAGGGATTTCTTGATCAGGCCTCAAGACTGGGACTTGATGTGTCATTACAAAAAGTGGACAGGAACATCAGCAGAGTCTTTGCCAACCTTTTCACTACCATGAAAACAGAAGAGCTGAACCGCTATCGGGACACACTGCGAAGGGCTATCTTGCTCCTAAGCCCACGTGGAGCCCAGACTTTTATTAATGAGGTCAGTGCACAGTTTTTATCATTAACATTTCAGGAACATATATGATGACTTATGTGACACCTTGCTGAGTTTTCTGAAGCAGTAGATTTTGGCAATGCTGTTTGGTAAATGTCGAATAAGATTGCCAGACTTTAGTGCCAGGCAACGGAAATAACAGGTACTGAATGTAATGCATACTTTGTGGTTAATGCAAACTGGGACAGCATGGGCCAGATGGGCACTCTTAATATAATATGCAGATTTATGGGACAATTCTGTTTTTCTGGTCATCTTCCACACCTGGATTTTAGACCTGGATTTCAATCACTGTTGACAAACTGCAAGAACATCTACTATAGTCATTAGAAAAGAAATATAATGTGCCTGAGTCATCTTTACTGCAGAAATCTTCAAATTCAAATGGCATGTGATTGATGTTTGCAAGCTGAGTCACAGAGTTGTTCATAGAGTATGAAATAGGAATTATGTGTTTGTCTTTTTTTTTATTTCCTTAATGGTTCCTTGAAATCAAATATGCTAAATAGGGCAGGGAGGTAGATGTTGGGCAAACTTGTAATTAATATTGTGCTATGGGCTAATATTTGGCATGAACTAGTTTTATCTAGCTTTTAAATATTAAATGATTAACTATTCTGCAATGTTTTGTATATCAGCATTGTGCATGAGAGTTGGATCCTAAGTATAAGTTTATGTGTATTCATTAGCTAGGACTTTGGCAATGAAGTAGGTTGTTTTAATTATTATTTTTTTTTTTTTTCAACCAACCAGGGATAATACTGACCTAATAAATTAACCTATGGATGAGGCCTGTTTCCAATTATCAATTTTGCTGCATCAAAAAGAAGTCAAGTTAAACCAGCTCATTAAGGGTTTTTTTGTTTTGGTGTTTTGTTTTGGTTTTTTTAACATATCGGCATATGGTTTTTGTCCACGTTTATGTTCATCAGTAATTTTTAAATCAGTAGGGTAAATTTTATGGTAAATAAATTAGGCAAATGGGTAGCTTGGGAAAGACTAAGTACAGATATGAATTCTACTTGTGTTTGTGCATACATGGAGATTTTCAGTAGAGGAATAAGGGAGTACTTGCCCTCAAAGTATGGTAATCTGTATGCAGCTCAGTCAGTGGTTTTATTTGCTTCATAGTAGGCTTCTGGCAAAAATACACATTGCTTAGTTTTACAGTGAGTCCTAACAAAGTATCCAAACCAGGTACTGAAAAGACGTCAATGCATATGTTTTATTGAGACCCAAGCTGGGTAGAAAGTCTGTCCCCCTTGAGTGCATAAGGCTTCAGAAATGTCCATAAGAGTTACGTGCATGCACTGTGAGGACCCTGCGGGTCTCAAGAGTAGGGGCTAATGTATTGCACTGTTTTACTACTCACTTCACCTTAAAGCAGTGTGTATTATAGGCATTAAGGCTAATGGTCCTGATATATTTCCAGATCCTTGCAGGAGTTTAACTGGTGGGCAGAAATGAAAAGTAATTTATTTGGCAATCTTCTTATATTGAATCTCAATTGATTCAGAAAAGCTTCATAAAAAGAAAATTTACATCTTAGAAAGGAACTCTCAAAAGACTTAAGCTGCAAAGTGCAAGGTTTAGGGAAGACTCCTTCACTAGCAGAGGCTGGGCTTACATTTCGTGGAGGCTTGCAATAACTGTGATTCCTCAACTAATTATCTACAGCACAATTCCAGAGTCTAGAATAACAACTTTCAGCTTAAATGAAATAAGTATTCTTAGTAAATTACAGAAATACATAATTCATAACACGCAGCAGTAAGTGAATTCTATGGGTTTACTTATTTCCACAGTTAGTAAATGTTTCATGCTATAGGTACTGCATAGCTATATACTGAATAATATTGTTTACTAGTCCAGCTCCTCACCATGGAAGTTGTTTGAGGTTCTGAAACAATTTCCCTTTTCTGTTTTGGAAAAAATATTTATGTCTCTAAAATATGTAACTAGTAACCCAAGAAGAAAATTAGCAAAGTTTATTTTTAAATTTGGGGTGTATTGATTTTAATCTTTTTTAATTTAGCTCAAATGACAAATAAGAACTTAAGAACAAAGATAATAAATTGGATTTAAAACTTTGTTTCCATTAATTTCTGGAAATGGAAAGTTGCATGTGAAAAAGAGGTTTCTTAAGTTTTTTGGTTTTGCTGAGCTGATACTTTGTAGCAGGGGAAAAATATCTGAAAAACTAGATCTTACTAAGGTCCATTAGCTAATAATATAGAATCATAAGAGTCAGGTGTTGCACATGAAAACTCTTGGGGAATGCCAAACAAAAATAAGAGATTTTCTTGGACAGTCTCTGGAGTATGAACCATGATGGAAATGGTTTTAACAAATTTTTCTTAGCAAAAGTTATAGATGTCAGTAGTTAGAAGCTAGTACAAATTTATTTTGTCTCTTTCAATATTGCAAGTGATATATTTTTTATGCTAAATATATGGATACAGATTTCATCCCTGCTTATCTCTTGGGTGATCTCATCTGACTGAATGCACAGAGTTAGGGCATTCTGACATGTCATATGTGAAACTTTTGAAATTCTATAACCCCCTCAATTTTAGAATTATTTCTTTAATTTTTGTTTAGGCTTCATTTTCACTTTACTGACTTAGTATCCTCAATGCCTGTTTCTGTCATGTGTCAAACATGGGGCAGCAGAAATTACTGACATTTCATAGGTTTTCAAAGCTTATTATTATTCTATAAAATTGCTTTGTTTGTAAGATTAGAGGGGGAAAACAATGTCTTTTCAGTGTTAGAAGTATAAATATGGAATCAGCCTTTATTAAAAAAACAGAAAGTAAATGCATTTTTAAAACGTTAGCTACCCTAGTTTTTCCATTAAAAGGTCACTTTGGGATTAAAACAACCTTAATCTAAAGACAGTGTGTCTCTCCTTAATAATTTTGTGAAAAATGTTCCCTTCTCTACCTGCAAAAATCCCCAATACATTTGGCCTGGTTCCATTGCTTAACTCATATGCAAAAGAATTCTCAATTGTAAGAGGTATGCATGTAGGAGCAAAAATTGTTTCATATTTTGAAGATATGATTTTCTTGCAAGGCCATATATAAAAAAAAAAAAAATAGGAAAGGTAGCAGTGCAGAAATATGAAGGAGATTTATTACTTTCAGTTATTCTGTTAGTTCTGGCACAGGCATGGGATCTGAGACTCATAAGTCTCCCTCTTTGCAAAGACTTCACCTACCTCTTCCACTTATCAATAGAGACATGTTTTTGGTTGCAAGTAGTGGAGGCATATTTGTATGGATTGTTTTTATCAGTAAGGGCTCTACCCTGCATGCTGACATGAATACATGGAAAATGGTTTAGAGAGGGGTGACAAAAATAATAAAAGGATTAGAGAGCAAGACCCATGAAGAAAAATCTCAGGAATATACTATATACAGCCTTCCTAAAGGAATATAACTTATAAATACTTGAGAAGAAACATAAGTGGAGGAGGAATTGTTAAAGGCAATCATGGGTGGTCTAACAAGAAGTAATGACTCAAAATTAAAAAGGAATGCTTTCTAATGGGGAGCTTAATTAGACAAAAAGTAACAAGTGATAGGACAAGCAGTTACAGCCTCAAGATGTGCCAGGGGAGGTTCAGATTGGGTATTAGAAAAAATTACTTCACCAAAAGGGTGATCCAGCATTATAACAGACTTCCCAGGGAAGTGGTGGAACCACTGTCCCTGGAAGTGTTTAAAAACCATGTAGATGAAGCCCTTAGTAGTGTGGTTTAGTGGAGGTCTTGGCAGTCCTCAGGTAATGGTTAGACTTGGTGCTATTTAAGGTCTTTTTCAACCTAGTTGATTCTGTGCTTCTATATGAGTGCCTGGCAAGAGAGGTCAGTGAGGTGTCGTTTTTCAGGGTGTTCCGGAAGAGATCCACTAGATAAAAAAATCTTTGTTAACCTAGTTTAGCAGTCTTTTCTGAACCTTCAGTTTGAAGGGAGTTCTAGATTCCTCAGGGGTCCTTCTGAAAACATGTCAGGAAACATTTGTTGTATGAAAAAATTCAGACTTTGTACATTTCAAGAGGGGGAAGAGATCTTGTGGTTCAGTATTTCTCAAGTTTCCTGTTGCAAATTATCAGTAGCTGTTAGCTGTGGAGGACTTGGTGGTGGTGGCATTTGGTTTGTTGTTTTTTTTTTTTTCTTCTTTACAGAATACATTTTATTTATTTGGAATATGTATTTTAATGAGATTTTTCATGGAAACCATAGGTGATATCAGTTGCTTTATAGACTTTAATCATGCTGCTTTCTAGTATTGCCACCTTTACTTTTCAAAGCCAGTAAAATGGAGGCTGTAACACAGTTGCATGTGGTTATTGATTTAAAAAGAGAAGGAATTCTTTGGTTTACAAAACCCTTAATTCAGCATTGCTTGTTTTTTGGCAGCTTCATTGAAGTGAAAAATATTTCCATTTAGGTGTGTCTTTGAAAATGATATCATTGCTTGCTGAGTCTGTCTTGACTGTAGGCTAGTAAGCTTACTGCAGTAAGGTTGCTAGTATATATGCATACCTCTGCACATACAGGCTGAAAGAGGAACTCTTTGCATGCCTAGTATAGTAAACAGGGTAAGAAAAAAAGAAATCAAGTAACTAGAGAGCAGATTAATTGCATTAAAAATTGATGCTAAAACCCTGGATCATTGCAACAGGGTTATCTGAATCAATGCAATTCCAATTTGAGCTGAACTTTCAGAATTATACTGTTTGTTCAACAGTTGTAGTTTATCTCTGTCCTGTTTGTGCAGTCACCTCTGTGTCCTCACCAGAAAGCAAGGACTGCTTTCTGTTTCTCTTTTACTCTAGTTAATGTCAAATGTTCTGACTAATTTATTTTTTTTTTTTTAAAAAAAGAAAATTATATTCTGCTTTTGGTGAAGGTGGGGCCATTTCACACTGATTTTCGACCTTTTTTCATTCCTAGTCATTGAGTATGCTGAGCACTTTAGTCCCAGAGCACTCCCAGCTGGCATTTTTTTGTGAACAGTCCTCCAGACTTCTTTTCCCTCTGCAGTTGGTGACATGCTATTACTTGACTGGAGCTGCAGGAATTATTTATGGCATCTTGAGCAGTTTGCACCCACAAGAAATTCTATGAAATGGATTTCCACAGGAAGCAGACACATTTACATTTCAGAATTTATCAGAAAAAAAGTTTAATAATAATTTTCTGGCACTTGGCATTTCATATTGCCATACAGCCCTCTTATTTATGTTAAATGAACGTTCAGCATATTAGCTGGTATCTCTGCTTTATATACAGTGTAAAAACATCTTGAAATACTGGCAAATAATTTGGGAAAAAATATTGTGCCTTTTCCATTTTTAGAAGGCGATTCTTTGTTGAAGGAGATGGTAGTGATTTGTGAATGCTGGTAACAGAACTGTAGAAATAATACATTCTTCTTTCAATAGTTGAAGTTAAATCATACCTGACTTTTTGTTTCTAAATCTTTTTCTTCCTCTGTGCTAAAATCTTGTTTGCTGGCATTTGCAATACAGTAAGACTTTACTCTTAGAGAGAATAAGGGTTATAATTAGTTATTAATAATATAAAACAAGCAAACCTCATTAAAATACTAAAACGTAAGTGAAAAAAAAGCTTCACATTATGGGATAAATTGGCATAGAAGCAGGTTCTTTCAGTTGTTCCACAAGAAACTCCAAACCACACAGAAACCCTAACACTTTGTTTCACTATGATTAATGAAAGCTATGGGATCTCTGAAAATGTTTATAATGATCCTTTACACGTGCAGTCATAGATTTGTAGGCATTTTGAAGAGGGAGAAAAGAAATCATAATTTCGTGAATAAATGACTTTATGTGAATTGTTTACATAGCTTCATGTAAATGACACTTCTTTTATTAGTGCAGGTAAATTTAAGTGACAATAATTCTGGAATATTTTTTCTTTTTTAATTTTATTACACTGCTAATGTTGCAACAGATTTTGAACCTGAATGTTGACCAAATGAGAAACACGAGGCCTACATTCAGTTCCGTGCATCTCTAACAATCATAGAATCATAGAATAGTTAGGGTTGTAAAGGACTTTAAGATCATCAAGTTCCAACCCCCCTGCCATAAGCAGGGACACCTCACACTAAACAATGTCACACAAGGCTTCATCCAACCTGGCCTTGAACACCGCCAGGGATGGAGCACTCACAACTTCCCTGGGCAACTCATTACATCATCTCACCACCCTCACAGGAAAGAATTTCTTATATCCAATCCAAACCTCCCCTGTTTAAGTTTGAACCTGTTACCCCTTGTCCTGTCACTACAGTCTCTAACAAAGAGTCCTTCTCCAGCATCCCTATAGGCCCCCTTCAGATACTGGAAGGGTGCTAGGAGGTCTCCACGCAGCCTTCTTTTCTCCAGGCTGAACAGTCCCAACTTTCCCAGCCTGTCTTCATATGGGAGATGCTCCAGTCCCCTGATCATCCTCATGGCCCTCCTCTGGACTTGTTCCAACAGCTCCATGTCCTTTTGATGTTGAGGACACTAGAACTGCACACAATACTCCAGGTGAGGTCTCATGAGAGCAGAGTATTGGGGCAGGATCACCTCCTTTGACCTGCTGGTCATGCTCCTTTTGATGCAGCCCAGGATACCGTTGGCTTTCTGGGCTGCAAGCGCACACTGAAGCCAGCTCATGTTAGTGTTCTCATCGACCACCACCCCCAAGTCCTTCTCCTCAGGGCTGCTCTGAATCTCCTCCTTGCCCAACCTGTAGCTGTGCCTGGGATTGCTCCAACCCAGGTGCAGGACCTTGCACTTGGCATGATTAAACTTCATGAGGTTGGCATCAGCCCATCTCACAAGCATGTCAAGGTCCCTTTGGATGGCATTCCTTCCCTCCAGCGTATCCACGGAACCACACAGTTTGGTGTCATTGGCAAACTTGCTGAGGGCACACTCAATCCCACTGTCCATGTCAGCAACAAAGATGTTGAACAAGACTGGTCCCAACACCAATCCCTGAGGGACACCACTCGTCACTGTCTTCCAGCTGAACACTGAGCCATTAACCACAACTCTTTGTGTGTGGCCATCCAGCCAGTTCTTTATCCACTGAGTGGTCCATCTATCAAATTGATGTCTTTCCAATTTAGAGACAAGGATGTCATGTGGGGCAGTGTCGAATGCTTTGCACAAGTCCAGGTAGATGATGTCAGCTGCCCTACTCCTGTCCATCAGTTCCGTAGCCCCATCGTAGAAGGCTACCAAATTGGTCAGGCAGGATTTCCCCTTAGTGAAGCCATGCTGGCTATCACCAAGCACCTTGTTGTTTTTTCATGTGCCTTAGTGTGCCTTCCAGGAGAATCTGCTCCAAGATTTTTCCAGGCACAGATGTGAGACTGACAGGTCTATAATTCCCTGGGTCATCCATTTTCCCCTTCTTGAAAGTGAGGGTTACATTTCCCCTTTTCCAGTGTTTGGGAACTTCCTCTGATTGCCATGATCTGTCAAATATGATGGCCAGTGGCTTAGCAACTTAATTCGCTAGCTCCTTCAGGACCTTCAAATGGATTTCATGAGGTTCCATGGACTTGTGCACATTCAGGTTTTTAGATGGTCTTGAACCATATCCTCTCCTACAGTGGGCCCAAGGTCTTCATTCTCACAGTCCCTCAGTCTCACTTCCAAGACTTGGGTGGTGCAGTCAGAGCCTTTCCCATTTAAGACCAAGGCAAAGAAGTCATTCAGAACCTCAGCCTTCTCCAAATCCTGTGTAGCCAGTTCACTCGATAGCTTCCGGAGGGGGCCTAAGTTGTTCCTGGTTTGTCTTTTATTTGCAACATACCTATGGAATCCCTTTCTGTTATCCTTAACATCCCTAGCTATGTTTAATTCTAACTGGCCCTTAACTTTCCTCACATGGTCCCTAGCTTCCCAAATAACATCCCTGTATTCATCCCAGGCTGCTTGTCTTCGCTTCCCCCTTTTATAAGTCTCTTTTTTCCCCTCTAATTTTCCTCAGCAGCTCCTTATCCATCCAAGTAGATCTCCTGGCCCTCCTGCTGGACTTCCTTCTAGTTGGGACGCAACACTTCTGAGCTTGCAGTAGGTGATCTTTGAATATCAACCAACAGTCTTGAGCCCCCCCACCCTCTAGGGCTATATCCCATGGAACCTTACTAAGCAGGTTCCTGAAGAGGTCAAAGTCTGCTCTCTTGAAGTCCAGGGCAGTGAGTTTGCTGCACGCTCTTCTCACTGTCCTGAGGATCTCGAATTTGACCATCTCATGATCACTGCATCCAAGGCTGCCCTGGAGCGTCACATTTCCAACCAGCCCTTCCCTGTTGGTGAGCACGAGGTGAAGCAGGGCACCTCCTTGTCGGCTCCTCTACTACTTGCAGGAGGAAGCTGTCTTCCACACAATCAAGGAACTTCCTGGATCGCTTGTGCCTGGCTGTACCCTTGCTCCAACAGATGTTAGGGTGGTTGAAGTCCCCCATGAGAACAAGGGCCTGCGAGCTTGAGGCTTTTTCTGTTTCTCTGTGGAGTGTTTCATCCACAGAGTCCTCTTGATCACGCGGCCTGTAACAGATCCCCACAGTTATGTCTCCCATTGCTGTTCTCCCTTTAACCCTGACCCACAAACTCTCTGTTAACTGCTCACCTGTCCGCAGAGAGAGTTCCATACTCTCCAGCCTATCCCTAACATAAAGGGCAACTCCCCTTCCCTGCCTACCAGGCCTGTCTTTCCTAAAAAGCCTGGAACCTTCCATTCCAACACTGCAGTCATAGGAGCCATTCCACCATGTTTTTGTGATGCCTATTATATCATACCCCAGCAGATGAGCACACATCTCTAATTCCTCTTGTTTGTTTCCCATGCTATGGGCATTTGTATAGAGACACCTGAGCCGAGTTCCGAATGAGGCCAGCGTGCTGGTTGGAGCAGCTGGAACGTTGCTACATCACTCCAAGCATTTTTTATAGGTGGTAGCTGCTGACTGGGTGTGTTGGGATGGAACAATGCCCCCCTTCCCCAACACATTTAGTTTAAAGCATCCTTGACAAGTCTGGCAAGCCTCTTACCAAGCCCACTCTCCCCCTTATTTATCAGAGCATGTCCACCATCCCTCAGTAGACCTGACCTACAAACTTGGGTCCCATGTTCAAGGTATCCAAACCCCTGACTATGACACCACTCTTGTAACCAATGTTTAACCTGTCCATTCCTCCTAGCTTTTTTAAGGTCCTCCCCTGTATTGCGGAGAACAGATGAAAAACACCAATCTGAGCTCCAGAGCCCCTAACCACCTCTCCCAGGGCTCTGTGGTCCTTCTTTATGTCCCCTAGGCTACTACTATCTACATCCCTAGCACCCACACGGATCACTAGAAGCGGGTAATAGTCCATGAGACTTACCAGAGCAGGCAGCCTCTCTGCAACATCCCTGATCCGTGCTCTGGGTAGGCAACACACCTCCCTCAAGACCGGATCAGGCCGACAGATGGGTGCCTTCATGCCCCACTGTCCCCCACTACTAGGACCCACCGCTTTTTCCTGGCAGCACAAGTAGAGATCTTCCTTACCAGCGCCCCAGCCGGTTGTTCCCTATACAAGCGCGTTTTCTCATTAACCCCCTGCAGGACCTCAAAGCGGTTCTGGGTGGGGACAACAGATTTAGGAGGAAGCTGCTTGCTTTTAACTGCCCTCTTCCTCCTTTTTTTTGTTGTTTTGTTTTTTGGTTTTTTTTTTTTTTTTTTTTTTT
>NDXB01016208.1:44799-55553 GCA_002631895.1 Agapornis roseicollis
AAAGGTTTTTTTTTTTTTTTTTTTTTGTCTGGTAGACATAAAAAATTTGCTTTAACTATAACACATGGTTGCATTCTCTTTGGCCTCCAGACTGGACGTTTCAAGACTTAGAGGTTTCTGCCTCTGTCAGGCCATAGGAAATTCTGCTCCTTCAGTCTTGGGTCTGTATCTTCACATCTATATCCTCTCAAATCTGAGACAGACTCCACAGCTGCTGCTGTGTCAGACTGCATTCATTTCCCAGGCTAACTTTTAATTCCTAAAAAAAAGTGGTCAAATTAGAAGCTGTGAAAGTTATTCTCCTAATTCTTTCCTTGTCTTTTAGGAAAACAGTTTCTTTTTTAAAATATACTAAGAAATTGAATAAAGGAAGCATAATGTATTTGTGCAGCTTAGCTAATCATAAGGTGATGAAGAAAAGTGGGCAACAATACAAAATATCATCACTGGATGTGAATTATCAGATGGAAGTCGGAAGTGGTGTAGTACAGAAACTACTTCATATCAACTTTCTAAAGCTGTCATCTGACTTGAACTGGAAGCAGAATGCATTAACCAACCAAAGACAAATTCAAACTTTTATGAAATAATGTGACTCTGTTTTAAATAAGTCCATGAAAACTGATGGTTTCATTCAGATGTACTATTTGTCTTTGGGGCTTCTATCAATGAATCAATGTCCTTTATTTGACTGGCTGACACATATTTAATTTGGTGTAATATATGATACATGGAAAATGCCTTTCGGTTTCAAATGATAATGAGTGATAGCTACCATCATTCAAGTTCTGCCTGTTGCAATTCAGTTTTTTTCTCTACTCATCAAGTTTACTAATAATGATTAAAGATTTTCTTAGTTACATTGTCTGTGGCAGAATCGAAGATTAAAGACACAGTCAACCTATAGTATGGAACAGTTCACTTCTATCCATCATTGATCTTCCTTTTCATATTATCTGCCAGTTAGACCTGAGTGGAATTATAGAAGAGCAAGGTTATTCAGCACATTTGATTGAATTATTGACAAGTAGACATCAGTTAACCTAATGAAATATATATTTTAAAACTGGTAATCAAGGGAATAATATTTCATGATGATGAGGAGACTAGCATTACATTGGGAATTAGATACTAGCAGTTAAGAAGAATGATGTATTACGTCATAATATATAATAGAGTGGTACCGCATAGGTTTGAAATAATTAGAATTTACACTTTATCTGCAGTTTAAAATTTTGTTGTGAATTCTCTCTCTTGTTACATGGAAATCCCATGCCTTACTTTTTTGGGGCAAAGGGAAGAAATGCTACTCTTCCTTAAATACAAAGACCTAAAAATTAAAATCAATACATAAGAAAAAAAGCCTCAAACGTTGAACATGGTATATGTGAATAATCTGGAGTCTTATTTCAGCACTGCATGCCCTTGGTAAGTGTTTCCTGGCTTAGATGATAGGCACGTGACTAGATTCAGCTACCTTGGTTTCCATTCCCAGCTCTTGCTGACCTTAGACCTTGCCAAGCCATTACTGTGCTGCATACCTTAGCTTCCACATTGTAAGAATGAGTTTACCAATACTGACCTCTTCCTTTAAAACATTCTGAAGTTCAAATATATTTATGAGCAAGCATAAGCAGTGGTCGGTCTTTGCACCTCTGCCTAAAAGGAGACTATACCTATTTGTCCTCACATGAGAAGAATTTTCTGGTCGGTCACTGATACAGAAATCAGTGCTTCCTCTTTCAGGCTGTGACAGAAGGCATAACTTCAGGAAATTACTTTATCTTGTTTCTCTTTCTTGTATTCCTGTCAAATAGGGATCATCACCTTCTTTGTCAAGTGATTATGAACATATAGGAAGGAAAAAAAAAAAAAAAGGGAAGATAGNCTCTTTCTTGTATTCCTGTCAAATAGGGATCATCACCTTCTTTGTCAAGTGATTATGAACATATAGGAAGGAAAAAAAAAAAAAAAGGCAAGCTACAGAAGAGATACAATTTATTTCTGTTATGTTTTACATTTTGTGCCCTAAAGGGCCTAAGTATAGCAATATCTGGGGAGGCTTCATTTATGGTTTCAGTTGTAAAGGAGTAATTGGATACAAATAGTAATTATTAATGTGTAAATTAACTTCTGTTGTACGCCATTTCCCACTTATTATTGACACTCTGATAAATTTCAAAATCCCCCATCAGCTACACTTCTAATCCATTATTAGTTTCAGAGTGATAAGTATGGCTTTCCAGTGAATAATTTATGTCCAGTTTCATATCTTAAAAACTTATTTTTTGTAAATACACTCTCTGGCAAACATTAATAATAACTCAGAATAATTTCAGAATTATTTAAGTAATAATGTGCTTTATGTATTTTGATATATTTCATATTTTCTTGCAGATATTTGAAGACTTTTTGCAAACAATTTATATATGTATATGAAAAATACCTTTTAATGTATTACATTCTGAAATGTATTTTCATATTAAATATACATAATGCACAAATTACAAATGCTATAGGATATAATGTATTTAAATAATGTGTATTTGTCCATATAGTTATCAAATTATATATTAAAAAGATACATTTAAAAAAGCCCCAACCACGTGGACTTTAGATTCTTTTGATGGTAGCACGTAAAGATTAACAATTGCACCTGCGTATTTCTAGTTTAAACATACATTCATGGTAAATATTCTGCAGTTATGGCAGGGGGGTTGGAACTAGATGATTTTAAGGTCCCTTCCAACCCTAACTATTCTATGATTCTATGATTCTATGACTGTAATTTAGCAGAGTGAGCTCTTAAATCATGGTTCAAGGACATGGGTGCATTCTGTGACTATCAGACAAGCATATCTTACTGCTGAGGATGTACAAATATTCTCTATACCTTGAGTAGATCTTCAAGCTTGAATTCAGAAATTCAGTCTGGCCTCTTCCTAGGAATTCACAAAATCTTTCTAATTTTTATAGTAGAATGTATGACTGCATCTTCATTTTCTGTCATTGTTATCTGGTTCCTTGATCTTGTGTGTGTCTGAGTCCATTATGTAAAGCTTAATATAAATAGGTCCGTTTTCAGAGTATTTGTCTCTTGAATAGCTAAGTGCTAGGCTAGCCCTTATGTTAACTGTTGACTTGCATGCTTCAACTGCATTTCTGACCATGGCTACTTAATATGTCATGTGATAGGTAGATATTTGTCTTTTAAACCCATGGAATCATGCCTGGCGTACTGATCACTCCTTGCAATGTGACGGCTGGAATATGGTTAGATATGTGTTATATTCTATAACATGCAAAAAATACAATTAAATATGACCTGTACATCTTCTGTGGATCTTTTTTCCAGATTTTGCCCTGCGATAAGATTACAAACTAATTGAGGTGCAGTTATATCTGTTTACTTCACATGTAATGAAGTAACCCCAATCCTAGGTTATTGTTACTTTATTTTCTTTTGTCTGCAGTCCTGTACAGTTTGTCACAGCACTGTACACTCAGGTACAAAAGTGCCGCTTTAGCAGTAAACATGACCTTTACATGGAAGAGGTAAAATGGCTCTTCAAGGTAAGACAGGACAGCAAAATGAATCTGCAGATTTGTAATTAAAAAAGAAAGTATTTTGTTTGCCTATATTTTGGAATAAATCTCACTATGTGCTTTGTGAAAGCCAGGTCACATGATCCTGTCTGTGCTCAGCTACAGCTCTTAAAAGCATATGGATAACTTAAGATGATGAAAAATAGAGACTGACGGGTAAAGAAGGGTTTGGCTTTTGGGATTTTGCTATCTGTATGAAGATTTTGAAATGCCAACTGTTTTTGATGAATGGAGCTGCAAATCATCATCCCCACTGAAGATAACGAACAAAACTCTTTGGAAAAACAGTGCTCCCCCTCCTTGATCATGGTTACAGGATCAAATCTCAAAACAACTCTTTTATTGGTTTATACAAAGAAAGCAGATTGCCCAGAATCAGTCTTACTCAGCTTTGTATGTTGTTTTAAAAAAACAGTTCCTGGGAAGGAGACTTTCACAGCATGCACCTCTTTTGTCATGTTGCAAAAGGAAATAATCCTTATTGTACAGCTCAGCCTTCTGCCATGAGTGAACTGTAGGGCAGAACTGCTTTAATCCTTGATTGGTCATTACTGGATTTCTCATGGTGGCCTTTCTGTGTAGTCTGATTCTTTGTTGCTACTGGTTTTTTGGTTGTTGACATTTCTGAGGCATGTAATTTTTGTGAAATGGGATGATGCATGTCAGTTAATTAGGCTAGTGATATCCTTATGAAGAAAAACGGAGCACAAAGGGAGCATAGCTGGAGACAACTTCCATTGCTATTACAGGCTTTGAGGAAAACAGATGTTCATTTGAAGATTTTGGAAGAAAACTACAAATGTTTTGAATTAAGATTTAAAGTGGGAATAATACTTGACCAAATTAATACAAAGTGATAAAGAACAAATTTATCTTTTGAAATAAAGGGAGTAATTTCATTACATTCAAGTGCATCTCCATACGCTAGTAAAACATTTAGATAATTTGTTATAATTGCCATTCCTTCTTATACCCAAGGGCTAGAAATAAAAAATGTGGATTTTCTTTTTTTTTTTCAAATCTGTTTCCTTATGAATTCATGCTCCCTTCAGAAGACTCTTGAAATAATAACAATGAAGCCAATAGTGGGTGATAACCTTAGCAGTTTTTGCAGATAAACACATTTCAGGATTGGAACCCTGCTTAGTTTCAGCTGTAGCTGCTTGTCTGCCAATGTTTAACTCATTAGTCTCTAAAATGCTTTTAGGTACCTCAAGTAACACTAGCTGTATGGACAGGAAAACCTTCCATCTGTCTATCCTCTTCTAAATAATGGATAAAAGATTTACTCTATTGGGCTATTTCTAAGTGGTGCGTTGTGGTAAAGATATGGTATGGAGGTATGATTATATGCTGTAGTAATTAAATGGAGTTAAGTGCTTTCTTCTATTCTACTTGGTACTTCTGTGTAAAATTCTTCTGAAAATATAGCTTCTGAAAGTGATTGAATCCAGTGCAGAGACTATCTAGAGCCCTTGTTTCCAAATGTGCAAGCCTATTCATCATTTTAGCTTTTTGTAGAATAAATGTAGTTGCAAAGGGATGGATCATTCACTGAAGTACTGGGATGGATTAGTTTATTGTAAGAACACAATAATGGGGTTGTTCATCAATAAGGGGCGTTGTTTGAAAGCTTATCTTCAGCAGCAATGGAACAAAAAGGCACATTATTTTTCAAGCTATAAACTTTATTATTGCCATTTCTGTATTTCATTGGCAGGCTCTGCACTGGACATTGCGTAAAGGATCACTCGGCCTTTTTTTTTTTTTGCATCCCAAATCTCATGGAAATTGTGAGCTTCTTTGCTCAGATTGAGGGGAGAATGCAATACTCAAAATGCAATTGTTATGTTGTGTAGCCATGTCAAGGCATTTCAAGTCTGGGTTTATAACACTGATGCAGTACGATATGGGTTCAGTTCAGATAGCTATAAATGGGTTGTCTACAGTGCAGGTACTTGTCAGAACTGGTTTTAGTGCTGGTTTCAGCTGGACCTGCAAAATGCTCAGCCACATTTTAGGTGGTGGGTATGTATTTAAAAAAAAAGTATCACAATATCATGTATACCTATAAATATATCTGGTGATATATTTAGGTGATGATAATTAGTGCTTCCTCATTGATTAACTATTCTTTTGGAAGAACATTTGATGTCAGCAGCCCCACAATGACCATGTTCTAGTTTTCCAAAGCATTTTTCCTTGATGATATGTTTCTGCTCCAGAATGGAAGTTTTAATCTCTCTGGAAGGATGAGAGGATAAATGCTGTTCAAAAGCCACAGAAACTCATATGTAGACACAGGCCTGTTTCTCAAACTGTCATTACTAGCTTTATTCCCTCTACTCCAGGAAAAATAGAGGGAAATGCAACGAGTTGCCCAAGGCCATTTGCTTGATCAGTGGCAGTCAATCAGCTCTCAGCCGTTTCATCTCAGTCCAATGCGTAACTGCTAGATTGCCTTGCCTTGTCAAAGAAACCCTTGCTAATTATTTTAGAGCTCTTGGCAGACTTCAAGGATGTGACAACAAGGTTTTGTTGACTTTTTCCTAGAAGTCGTTACCATGGCTTTCAGTGGGTTTGTTTCTTCTCCTGACAGGTCATGAAAGCTGCTAGTAAGATGCTGTTCTACAGGCACCAATGTGTGTTCTATTAAGTCCTGTTGTTTATGCTCATAACTGAATAATTGTCTGTCATAACCGTTCTCTGAAAAGCTATCCTCTTCACAGGACAACTTGTTAATGGAATTCTACATTTTCCTACTAGAAAATAAACAAAACATACAGGCAGGAATGAAGGTATGGAAATCTAGAATACATTAAATACCACAGATATTTCAGATCATTTAGGATTGAACTTTATGTGCTGGAAAATACTCCAGTAGTTAAATACTGTGCTTTCCTGCAGGCTCTGCACAGGCATAGGAACTTTTATTGTATTTAACAGTGACAGGGCACTGTTTTACTGTACAATATATGTGCACGTGTTTTCATTGTGGAAACTAATTTATATTAGTTTTTGGCTTTATTACATGGAGTTTGCTCAAAGACTGAAATGAATAAATGGATAAAATAGTAAATATAATTCATATAGTTCAGGCTTGTGCAATGCATAATTGCCATGGGGATTCGGTTGAATGCCCTTAACTCCAGCAGAATATAATGTGTGGGTCTGTGCTTTTAACATCAATTATTTGTTTGATGCACACTGAGCTTTTGAGAGACTTCCTTTGATGTTTGGTGGTAGCTGTGTCTAGTGTGACCCTTCATGCTTCTTCATGACTGAAGAAAAAGCTGGTTGTGAAAACGTGGACAGAATCCCATTTTAATTTCATTATGTTTTTATTGAATTTTTTTGTTGTCCTTCAGCACATGGCCATTTGTCTTGTAAGAACAGCAACACAACAAAGCTGAATGTATTTGCATTTCTTTCTTCTTTTTGTGAACTCTTGACTCTTCCACCTTGGTTTAGTTTCCTCTTTACACTAAGTTATCCAGTAGCAGCTTTAAGAGGCTTCATCAACCGATATTAATAAACTGTCTTGAAAGGTTTGGGGACATCACACATTTTAATAATTGATTTTGTAATGTTGAAGCAAATTTGCATTTTGCACTGACCTCAGTAGATAAAATTCCTAGCCGAAAACAACGTTTTCAACATGACATAAAGCCCTGCATGTGGAAATGGAGACTAGTTTTCATCCATTTGCCTTGATATTAGATTAATATTTTTAAATTAAGTTATAAATTAAACATTTACCAGTATTAAAGTTGTCCAGGTAATAAATCTGTGTCAAAGCATGTTGAACAACGCTGACACTGGTGCTGTATGTTGTACAAACACAGTATTACAGATAGTTGCAATTTCAGCCTTGTAATGAAGGCAGCCAGAGGCAGCAAAAACCCACTCTTGTCTTCCACCAATAGTCATTCCATTTCAGTATGTCCTTGTAAAAACTAGTTTCTCATGATAAAGATGAAAATGCAAACTTCTGAAGCTACCCTTCTGATACCAAAAATTACATAATTTTAGTGAATGTACATGTAATTGCTTCCCATCCTTTTAGACAATAGTGGGAGAAATAAAATTAACTGCAGATAACACATCCAGGGAAGCTGAATGGAAAAAAATAACCAGTTTTATGGCATTTAATTTATATTATGGATTTGTAGCAGAAATGCAGAAACCAGCTAGTGGACAACAGGCTATTAATTCCCTTTTATATTTAAAGGTTGACTGCCCTGTCTCACAGCATTCATGAGATATATTTTAGAATGTTGAAAATAGAAAATAAACTTCACAACTTCAGAACTGGACATCATTAGGAGCTTAGACAGTACCTGATTGAGTCTGTCAGGAACAAGACATTGGATGAACAGCTGTTGAGTTCACTTGGAACCTCTTTTCAGTTTCTTCAAGTTTACTGTTATTTGCAAGCTTTGATATATAGTGCCCATCACTGCAAAGGTTGGGTTGCAGGAGAGCAGCTAAACGTTTTTTTAATGGCCAATTTATATTCCTCAGGCTTGAAATTTGCACATTCCATCCTTATAGACTGTTTTCTTCCACCTAGGTTGAGTTGGGCTTGTGGTGATGTAGTAAAATTGCTTTGATGCTGCAGCTGCGTCAACAGCAGTGATGGGGAAACTAACTGGCTGAATGTGTACTTTAAAAAGGAATTAGTCTGCAGTCAGCCCTACAGATTGCAAATTTGGGTATTTATTTGGATGGAACTTCACCAGGGAGAACTCAGGTTCTATTAGGTAGTCATATTCAATGGATGTGAATGCGACTGAAAGGAGACCTACTGGACTGCCATGTCTGGTGGTCTGGTGTATTATATGAGATTTTCTGTGTTGCATTTCCTACAGGTGCTAAGACTTCAGACATAGATAATATTGGCTAAATTTCAGTGAGAAACCCTTCTGCCCTAGCCCTATTCTTTCTAGCGTTAATTGAGTTTGCTTTTATCTGACTCCTCTCCTCAGCAGTTGTTCAGTTGTATGAAGGTCCCCTGGAATACAAAAGCTCAGAGTTTACTAATTTCTCTGTCACAGGAATGAATTGTTAAACTGATCTTTGTAAATTCTCCTTTTCCAAAGATGGGGGCTTTCACAGTGTCCTGTGGTGCTGCAGCAGGTCAGTAATGCCTGGGCTGGCCTATGAATTCACAAGTGAGGACTGAAGTACCACATGAACATCCAAGAACAAAGGTGGTAGCCTGAATATTGCATGGTCTGGCACAGCTGATGAGACAGCCAAAGAGTGATATGGACCCAATTTCCTGATAAGGGGGGTTTCACATCCAAGGCAAAGTTCTCTGCTATTGTGTCCTCAAAACTTTTAAGCTGACACTTGAAAAACATCTGTTCAGGAGTCTGTGCACTCCTGTCACCAAGCAAGATCAGAGCACAGAGACGGTATCTAGTGAGGTTGCAGAACAAACAGTGTACTTATTAGGGAATAATCCCTCAAGAAAACACTCTTTTCCTTAATTATCTGAAACTGTTTTAATCTTCCCTTGTGAGATACAGGAATGTACAAGTTTTTGATAGACTAGCAGATTGTGTGTGGTCTACACAGATGACATTTTTACTTTGGGAAATTGCAGTAGAAATATGTGACTAGTGGCATGAAGCAATTATAAATACATCCTGAACAATGAAATGAAACAAACAAACACCCCCCATGAAACAAAAAGCTAATGAAAAGGGTATGCATAATAAACTTAGTAGAAATTCAGAGGAAGGTGAGGCCACCTGTAAAATACCATCTAAGAGAGAAAAAGGTTAATTGCAACTGCGAACTGCCTAGAAAAATTTGGCTAATCTACCTGCTTAATCCATCTGGTCTGAGCCCAGTGCATGATACGAATATAAGGTGGACATGAGGTATGAATCCCCATAAAGATGCCCTTGTTATCTTTCCTCACTTGGGTTAGATGTCTTTACTCAGGTGGGAGAGTACCTGCAGTGAGGATATACTTGGCTTGGATACACTCCCTTCTACACACATCTAGCTCTGTAACAGAATTATCTCTATGAATAATCAAAATCTTCATATACATTTTAAGGTTTTCTATCCTCATTTTGGAACCAGGATTGGGATAAGAACTCTACCAGAGAACTGATTTTTAGTGAGGAAAAGACAAAAAATACATGCACTGAAAAGGCAATAAATACTTCCAGAGCAACACAATGTTATGTAGGTTTGGGATGTTCTCAAGCAGAGTATGTACAGAGCTTAATAACTCTTTGTTTTTATTGAAAGTGAGTCTCTTTGAATAAATATTTTGCTATTCCTCTTTCTGAACAGTTGATGCGATGTTTATTATAATCACAGTGATGTGAAAAAGTTACATGTATTATTATGCAGTTGATCTTACATACACTGGACTATAGAGTGTGTGGAAAAATGTGTGTGTGTTTATATTTGAAGCTTACCTAGGACATAATCTTTTTCCAAACCAAAACATTCATAAAATGACATTTGTTTCTTCATAGTAATTGGAAAGAAACTTGCATATAACGTGATGCCAGATGCTCGCTACCATCACAAATCACTCCAGCAGGAAAAAAATTACAGGCATAATTACCTAAGGAAATAACGAAGCTAGAATTTTGGGCGAGTAATTTGTTGGGTAAATGAATTTCAGCATGAACTGTATGAGCATGGGATGACATCTTATTTGTCAGAAAGCTGTTACCTATTGAGTACAACTGCTTCATTGCTCTGGTTGTCTTTTATTCTCTTCCAGGCTTTTCCTTATGCTCCTCCTTCTCCAAAACACCCATATTGAGGTTAATGGTAAAGCTCTGAGCATCCAAAGTGGCAGTTATGAAAAATTCTGGAACTTGATGAAATAAATACTGATGATGGAAACTCAGACCCATATAGTACTACAAAGACTGCTTATAACTGTTAAAGAGGATAACATGGCCTAAGCATATTGATTTTATTTCCTTATTCTTGCTGAAACATTACTAATTAGTAGATTTAAAAGTGCCAAACCTCACCCAAAACCGGTTGTTTGCAAAACACAGTTACTTATTTCAACATGCATTTGATGATGAAAGGAACGATGTAAGCCTGAAAGTCAGCTCCAGAATCAAAATATTATTTTACTTATGGAAAAAAAAAAAAAAAAA
>NDXB01016208.1:67888-77894 GCA_002631895.1 Agapornis roseicollis
TTTTTTTTTTTTTTGACAAAGTGCATAGAGATGGAATTGATTTTTAATAAAATAGAGTGAAGGAGAGCCCTTGGAGTAGGGTATTCCAGCCTACCTCTCCTATGACTTGAACACAACTGATATCAAATCAGCCAATGCACCTTACTTTGCTCCTTGTGGCCAAGTCATTTTAGTATGGCAAAGCATCCTTCCTTAATGGTAGGTTCAGCAGAAAGTTCACGTGATGAATTGTCAGTTGTATTGAATTATATCCCTGCCCTGAGAAGAGGTTGTGCTTTATCATTGTGGAAGAATACTGAGAGAAATATAAAAAAGGAAAGGAGGGGAGGGGAAAAGCAAGAGGACACATTTTGTGTTAGTGTTATCATTGGTACTATAAAATTATAGATGATATTGAGGGTTCATCCATTCGCACTGCCTTTACAAATACTGAACTCACTTTAAGTGGCATCAGTGTGCCCTTGCTGAGCCTTTATATGCCGAGTTTCTGCCCAGAGTACATCTCTATGGTTGTTATAGGTCCTTAGTAAAAAATGTTCTGCAAGAAATGCTGTCAGAGATTTAACTAGAAGATCATGAATAAAGTCCTAAAGAAAAGTGTGTTGAATAGAAATTCTACAAAGCTTTCACTGTGTGGAATAATTCCCCGATATTTCTACAGTAATAAAACAATTAAAAAGCAGTGCCTTGCTTAACAGAAAAGGCATGTGGTCTGCTCGACAGCTGGAAGACAAAAGTGTGTTGGTGCTAATTATATTCTTCTTATCACCCATAATCCATATTGTTCATAAGCTTTAGCAACAGCCATGTCCTGCTTAGGATTCAGTTCACATCCCTCTGCCACATTCTGCAGCCATTGCATTATCTGCAGAGGCAGGAGCAGCTACAAATAATACCTGAATGGAGCAGCGCAATGACTGACCTGGGAGATGACAGCTGTTTGCTGAAATTGTTGAAAGAAAAAAGTTCTCTCAGCCTCCACCGGTAACTCCCCAACAAATATACATATATGGCAGGTTTCTGTACCCTGTTTCAGGAAATCGTAATCATAAATCAAGAATAGAGGGAAGTGTGGGGAGATGGTCATACTATTTATGTATCTGTTCTTACCTCTTTTGAACAAAGGATAAGTGAATGAACTCCTCATGTTCCAAAAGTGTAACAAGTAATGATTTGCTATATAAGGATGGCATGAAAGGGGGCTTTATCCAGATTCATTCACATAAAAGCAGTTGACAATTGCTAACACTTTTTCCTGATTAACAGGAGATCGCTAGTGTTGAAATTATTAATGTTGTGTCTGATTTATTGAGTTCTACTTTATTGATTTGATTTTGATTGAAGACTGATTGCCACCTTGGAAAACAAAGTTGTCCTTGAATGACACTCTTTAAGTATTACATTCCCTAAACATTCATTAAGCCTCATCCTTTAATTAAACTTAGTATTATTGTTAAGTGTTGGAGGTGCTGATACAGAAGAAGCAGAAACCAGACATACATGAGGGCCTTTTCCCTCTCATTAGGAAACGTCTTAATCATTGTGGAAAATAAAAAAGGCAGTGAGTGTTTTAATATTTTTTTGAAATCAGCTACATTATAACATGACTTTTTCCCTATGAAATTGTTCTTGATCATTCATGTAACACTTTTTACTTTTTAGAAAGAAAACCTTTTTTTTTTTTTTATGTACATATACATGTCTGTTGGTTTTCTGGGGGTTTTTACTGATTCTCTGAAAGTGAATGGGCTTTGGGGTGAAGAGGAAGCTGGTCTGATAGGCTCCTGTTTTAGATTCATAAGGTCTGGGGTCTGTTTCTATTACCCATTGCATGATGTTGGACAAATAATCTTTGTTCTTGTATTTCCTCTCCTATTTTGTTGTCATCTTAGTCTCTTTTTTTAATGAGAACCTTGCTGAGTTTGATTAAGTGTATATATCGTTTTCTTCCTTGCTGCTGTTATAGGCCACTGTATTTATGTTGTGTGACATCTTGTATTAACTTCTCTAATGGTTTTGGCATGTCCCACATACCTCTGTCAGTCATTACTCACTTCTCACTTACCAGTAAAGAGCCACTTCTCTCAGCTCTGCCACACTGCTGTCATCCAATATTCAGCTCATGTGCAGAAAGAGCTAAATATATCTCCTTTTTGTGTGTAGAATTTTTTATCTGTAGATCTAGAGTTGTTTAATAGTCCACATCTCCATTTTCCAGCATCATTAAAGTAATGCAGAGAATACATACTGACTTCCCAGGGTCACATAGCCAAGTTAAGGGCAGAATAAAATACTAGAAGCAATCACGCGGCTTGTTCTGCTCGTGAAAAAGTTGGCTTACAGGCAGGTTCCTTGATGTTTTACATAGCTTATGTTCCCCAGGATGAACAAGAAGAACACATTTACTGCTGTTTGAATGTATATCAGAAAAGTATTTTGCTAATGTTTTCTCCCTGACACATTTGTGCCAATTTAAGAATTTATCCCTTCTACAATAAAAATAGATGCTGAGTCAGCAATTTACTAATAAGATGTAATAATAATACTCAGTGTATGCTGTTTTATAATTAGAAGCGGCAACTGGGCTTTTGGGTAAAGTGCTTGAAGAATTTAGATAATAAAATACTGTTTTGTGCTCTCTTGCCTCCTAACAAGTGATATGTATGTGTTAGAAATAGAGCAACTACAAATATTTTTGGTCCAGTGAACTCTGGAAAAATAGGGAGATTCTGTCTGTTGCCCTTTATTACTTATCATTACTCAGGTGAGCAGACTCAAACATTGCACTTTTGGCATTTAATTTACCAACATAGCTGTCTGTGGAAAATGTAATAATACATGTAATGAGACAGCTGTAATCAGAATTTGCTAAGGCTTATTAACACCTTATCAGAACTTCAGAAGTCTCAGCACATATGCACTCTTTGTTCGTGTTATCTCACTTCAAGAAATTTGAAAACAGTCTAAGCTAAGATGTTCTCCATGACTCATTAGATCCCAGAACTTTGTCAGAGAGGCACTGGTCAGATAAATCAATGACATACAATGTTAAAAAAAATTGAGATTTAGTTTTTAATTATATAAATGCATTCAGGGATGGATGCAAAAGAAGTGTCATGGCTGCAAAGGCAATCTATGTGTATAGATACCTGGGTAATGATAATAACTGTGTGATGGCTAAGGGACTGTATTTTCTCCAGTAAAGTCAAGCTATGAAGAAGTGGCATGTATTGCTTTTTACTAATAATTGATGCTGATTGATACATTGACCACTGTTTGAAATCTGATTTTTGAAAGACAGATATAGCCTGGTGTAACTGAAAACAGTTCTGGTGGTAACAGGTAAAGTACCATGTAATTGATGACTATTCCTATTGGTGGAAAAAATCTGGAACATACAGAAAAAAGACCAAAAGGCCATGGGATATCATAGTCTGACATTATCATCTTGGGCTGTGCTAGGTGAGTGTGTTTCTGATAGATTAATATCCCAGAAAATGTGCATGAGCTTTGTATGTCAAAGCCTGTGAATTCTTACCTACTTCCAACCAGGGTAAGTGGAAAGAGTGGATTTGGTTTTGGATCTCTTGGCACGGAACCATTAAAATGTTTTATTTTCAGATTAAATCCCTGCCCAGACTGAGCTTTTTCTCTCTTTCTGGTAGACCTAAATTTCTGGGAAATTTGATTTCTCTATTATATTTAAGTAATTTTGGACTTAACGCTTTAGCAACCTCTCCACCTTGACCTGACAGCAAGCCATGGTGTGTGCCTACTGTAGAGTAGAAGGCATTATAGATGACCTCAATTGGCTAGTTGGGACAGTTCTGGGCTAGAGCATCTCCTCCCCCTCCTTCTTCACTGACCTTGGTGTCTGCAGAGCCATTTCTCTCATATTGCTCCTCTCTTCAACTGTTCTTGTGCAGTTGTTTCTTTCCTGACCTCTTTCTTAAACATGTTATTCCAGAAGTGCTACCACAGTTGCTAATGTATTCGGCCTTGGCCAGCAGCAGATATGTCTTGGAGCCAGCTGGCATTGGCTGTATTAGACATGGGGCACAGAAAACACCCCTGCCCTTACCTTCTCCTGTCCCCAGCTTACCATGCAAAACCAGTGCACCTTCCTATCAGAGAAAATCCGAGGGTTTGGTTTAGGACATATGGTGTATGCTATACAGGTGAAATAGAATCATGGAATAGAATCATAGAATAGTTAGGGTTGGAAGGGATCTTAAAATCATCTAGTTCCAACCCCTCTGCCATGGGCAGCAATGCCTCACACTAAACCATGTCACCCAAGGCTCTGTCCAACCTGGCCTTGAACACTGCTGGGGATGGAGCATTCACAGCTTCCTTTGGCAACCCATTCCAGTGCCTCACCACCCTTGCAGTAAAGAACTTCTTCCTTGTATCCTATCTAAACTTCCCCTGTTTAAGTTTTAACCCATTACCCCTTGTTCTATCACTACAGTCCCTAACGAAGAGTCCTCCCCAGCATCCTTATAGGCCCCCTTCACATACTGGAAGGCTGCTCTGAGGTCTCCACGCAGCCTTCTCTTCTCCAGGCTGAACAGCCCCAACGTTCTCAGCCTGTCTTTGTATGGGAGATGCTCCAGTCCCCTGATCATCCTCGTGGCCCTCCTCTGGACTTGTTCCAACAGCTCCATGTCCTTTTTATGTTGAGGACACCAGAACTGCACACAATACTCCAGGTGAGGTCTCACGAGAGCAGAGTAGAGGGGCAGGATCACCTCCTTTGACCTGCTGGTCATGCTCCTTTTGATGCAGCCCAGGAAGAAAATCACCTTTTAATATGTATTCCCTTACAGCCTTTACAGAGTGCTTTCCTCTGGAATTCTGATTTTGAGCAGTAGGAGGTTTTATTTGTTCTTTTACTTACTCTTTGCTCTTACCCTTGACTATGACTCCTACCTGTGCTTATACATGATTCTGCCTCATCACTCCAAAGCGGATGCTGGGCCTGTGTACATTGTAATATCTTAGTTTTACCGTATGACATTACCAAGATCCTTTAAGAACTATGTCGTGGTTTAAACCCAACCAACCACACAGCTTGTTCACTCACTCAACCCCCCTTTCTTGCCCTCCCCTGCTTCCAGAGAGAAGGGGGGAGAATCAAAAGAATGCAACTTCCACAGGTTGAGATAAGAACAGTTTAGTAACTAAGGTATAGCACAAATCACTGCTGCTACCAACAATAATAATAANCTTCCAGAGAGGGGAGAATCAAAAGAATGCAACTTCCACAGGTTGAGATAAGAACAGTTTAGTAACTAAGGTATAGCACAAATCACTGCTGCTACCAACAATAATAATAACGATAAAGGAAAAGAATACAGCATCCCGTCAACCACTGGCAGATAACTCACGATACCCCACCAACCGAGTGCTGATCGACCACCTCTTCCAACCACCCCGAGAGAACTAGGCCTTCTGGATCACTCCCAGTTACATCCTGGACATGACGTGCTATGGTATGGAATACCTCTTTGGTCAGTTTGGTCCTGTCAGTACAGTCCTGTCCCTCCTTCCTCCCGGCTTCCCCTCCTCCCCGGCAGAGCATGAGGCTCACAAAGTCCTTGGTCAGGGCAAACATCACTCAGCAACAACCAAAAACATCGGCCTTATCAGCCTTGTTCCCGGGTTAAGTCAAAACACAGCTACTGAAGAGAAGAAAAACTGACTGCAACTGCTGAACCCAGGACAAACTACCACTGATGATTTTTGGAAGCTTTACAATAGCTTCAGCTGTGCATGTGAAACTAAGACCAGATACTTATCTGATTTGAATGCAACACTGACAGCTTAGCATATCTGTGGCCAGTCTTGAGAGAGGAATCAATACAAATGATTTTGTGTTTTCAAACCAATGGACAGGGATTAAGTCAGTAATACTGAATTATTGAGATTAAATACAATCATTAATAGTAAAATCACAATTTCTTTCTGCCTTCCAGTCTTGTAGCTCTTTATTCCAAAGTATGATAGTTTTCCAAACCATGTTTTGAGAGTGAAAGTGAAACTTGACAGTAAATTAAATAAACTGCATTGACTTTGAAGAAGCAAATGCAGTCCAGCCTCAACTAGTCTGCAGAGCTTCATGGCTGCCACTGTGCTGGATGACACAGATGCATTTGTTACTTTACAGAGCACCTGATGGAGAAAGAGGAGCCAGAGCAGAAGCAGAGAGCTTTGTTCACATCATAAAATATGATAGATTTAATCTTTTTGCAGATGCTGCTTTACATCTGAAATTAGTTCCTTACTAATTAGGTTACCCAAATTCTATGTATGCATTTTCCTTGTAATTCCTGACCCTTTATTACTGTATTAATTATTAATTATTACTCTTTGATCTTCTTTGGCCTGCAGGTGATGATTGTATTGAGTTGTTCAGCCCCACCATAATCCAAAGGTCCATTTCAGGAGAAGTACTACTCAGTCAGTTCTGGCTTGTACCACTGTACGAAGAGCTTTGTGCTTTCCTTTTACCTTGTTCTGACAGGCATTGTGTCAGGTTTTCCCCTGACTTTGGTGCCACCTGCAAATCTGCTGAGGGTGCTGCTATGTCATCATCCAGGTTGATGATGCAGATAATGAAACAAGAGTCCTGGCACCAGCCTCTAGGATACTTTGCCTGCTATAAGCTATCGTCAACAATAAGTGGTGAATTGTTGACTGCCACCTTCTGAAATCTAGTGGTTCAGCATGTTTCCAGTCTATCAAACCACCATAATTCTCCACCTCTCAAATGAACCTGCTGTGTGATACAGTCCCAGAGACATGGTGGAGATGAGTTTTGGTTCTCATGAATTCTGCTGGCTTAGTATATGTTTAGTCTCAAAATGAGGCAAACAACTTTTAAAAGAATTTTGGAACATCAGTGTGCCATTGCAGAACTACTAATTTTTCATGAAGTTGAAATATTATAATGAAGTACAATATTAAAACCATCTCTTCCTGATATTTTTGGTGAATATCAGGTGAATTAGTCTGAATGATATGGGAAATTAGTCTGAATGATATGGGAAAGTCTGAGGTAAGAGAACTTGCTAGCTTTTAACTGATCATTAAAGTTGAAATATTTCACTACGGTGGCATCTTCTGATGGAAAGCAATTTAAGCAAGGACTGACCAGCTTAATACAAACACAGTGCAATGCAACTAAATGTGTATATTTTCCTATATGAGTTAATACTTTCAAGTTTTAAGGGGTTGCACAATTTCATGCTTTAAATTCATTTAACTATCTTTCAAAATGTTCTGTCAATCAGAAAATATTTTTGGCTAAAATGATTGCTACATTAGTTCAGATTCCTCTACTACTGGAGAAGTGAAAAAATGAAATTAATTTGTATTGTTTAGATTGAATTTTACTAATCAAAACTCTGGTATAACATACATATTTTGAATAATACCTTCTATTTAGGTAACATTTCTAGAGACTTCAATGATCTTTTACAGGATTGAGTGAACAAGAGTAAATCAAAAGTATAAATCAACTTAATCCTCATTTATAGAATCAAATAATTTACTTTGGAATTTGCTAGGAATAGAATGGCTTCCACTTGTGGAAATTGATGGATATTTGTTTGTGATAACTGGATGAGATTAGCTTTGTTGACTAGCTCTTGGTGAACTCACCAGATCTGCTGTGCAGTCAGCATATAGTAAGTTGATGGTTAATGGGACTGTCTGCATAAAGCACCCATGGTTACTAAAAAAGTAAATATTTTGTGTGTGAAATAACCCAGTAATGAAGAAGACATCCCTTTTCTTTGCTACAATGAATATTTACATTTGGCTTGTAAAATTCTTTGTATTTACTTAAATGTACTGAACACTCTTGAATTTGAAATGCAATTTAGAGTTTTTTACCCTGAGACTTACTGCAGTATTTGTGTTTGGTAGACAGAAGAAAAGGGAATAGGGAAAGCTTTCAAAGTGTGAGAGCTAGCAGACTATAAAATAAAAAGCTTATTAGGCCAAAAAATAAATTATGGAAGTCATGCCAGTAAGACCGGAAGAACCAGTGGTCACTGGCAGAGGGAGAATTAAGAAACCTACAGGTTTTCTGTCTAATTTTAATAATTTTGTCAAGTTTTGAGTGTTTGAAGATTGAGAAGGTTGGTTTGAAGTGGTTAAAAAACTTCAAATGGCAATAATTTTTAATTAAGATGGGTTAGTCAATTTATTAATTCTAATTTACTTTGTAAGAATTGAAATGTTGGAAAACTGGTGAGACTAAGAATGGTGTTTAGAAATGTAATTAAACTGTTCACTAAGAGTCTTAATTACCACCAGAATGTGTGCACTGCCCTTTAGTAGCAAGTCTTTTTAACTTCTTCAAAAGAAGTAGTTGCATCTTTTCTCAGGCCTGCTGCAATACTGTAGCAAAAGGCCGAACTCATTAATCATCATAATGCAGCATAATTGATTTCAAGCTTGTGTTTTTATGATCTGTGTTCCGCTCACTGAATATGAACCTTCCACTTCACTTCATGTTGATTTAGATTTGCTAACTTTAATGTGCCTGGGTACAGTGATGGCAGTTATCTGTTTTCTAGAGCTCTCTATACTTCAGTGTGTTTATCTGCATTCAGCAAATTATTTATTTGATAAATCAATTTTCCATGCTCTTCTCCAATAGAAAATATTTTTGCATATTACACAAGTATAAGTTAGAGTTGAGAATAATTAATTACTAAAAGAAGTCAATCGCTGTTCTGAAGCTGAAAGATTTGGATTGCAAATCCAAGTTAATGTGACTGTAGGTTATCTGAAAAATGGCTAATTGTACAGCCAAAGCATTACTTGTAGCTCTGACATGCAGTGAAAATTTAGGAACATTTGGGGCTAATTTGTTTTCAGAGAAGTAATTGCATTGTTTTCCCAGAAATGGAAAATGAAGTTTCAAATAACCTAAAAGACACTTGTATAAAGACAGTAGACTTTTTAACAATAACTTGTTACGATTAATCATAGCTAAACCTGAAGTTTTTAAAAAAGTTAATAAAGAAGCCTGTTGGATTTTCTATCTAAGCAGAGGAACAAAAGCAATTTGAGTGTTACACAGATTCCCTTCCTATAATGTGACCACTTAAGTCTGAAATGCAGTTGCAGTGGTTTGTTTACTGTTAAGGCCTCCTCTGATGTCTTCTTTTCTTCCTTAACATTTGCTGTTCAGTTTTCAATATTGATTAAATGGCAACAATCTCTTTGCTGTAATCAAATTATTAAGTCCTGCTAAAATGAATAAAAAAATAATAAAAATCTAAACCAGTCTTGTTATGAAAATGAATAAATGAATGTCAAATAGATACTGGTGTGGGTTTGTGTGAACAGTATTTATCAGTGCATGAGTGAAGAACAACTTGCAAAATTGCAGTCCAGTATTTTATATGTATTTATAAGTAAGTGTGAGTAAGAACATTCTATTCAACTACTCAAAAAGTGCAGAGATTATAATATTTCTTTGTATAATGTTTATCCTCATGGATAGCTAGTGAATCTAAGCAGATTAATCAGATCTCTGGTTAAGGAAGCATTATCTCTCTCTTAGAAAGGGAACTGAAGCAGAAGTTAAATCATCTTCCCAATGTTTTATATGGATTTTGTTGTATTGATGTAATTAAGTTAATTCAATACTGTCTTTAGATGTAAAAACTGTATTTCACTCTTAATGGCTAAATACAGAAGCATTTTTCTCTCTTTATGTACTTGAACTATGTATGTGATAGTGAATTGATCTTTGATGACGCAATCTCTCTCTCCCCACCCAAGCTAGCTTTGTTCCATTACCTCATTTTGTTGCATATATGAAAATATCTTATGCCAGGATCTTAATGTAATGTTTAAATATAAGCACATGCAGAGCTATGTTGAGGTCAAATTGCTATTCCCATAGGATGCAAACAAGCAAGGGAAAAATTAAACTACATGGCAAAAAAAAAAAAAAAAAAAAAAAAAAAAAAAAAACACTTTT